>MU249662.1:304666-431204 GCA_018977245.1 Lethenteron camtschaticum | reverse complement strand
ATTTTGCACACAGACTCGTTGTGCGTGACAATTAATGTTCGTGAAATTTTTTTCCAAAATTTTACACTTTTTAGGACAAAAAATATTATATTTAATTACCGATTGCTTAATGCTGCCATGCAATCATCTGACCCATAGGTGGCAGCCATCTCAAGCCAGAGGACGAGAGGACTCTAGCCGCCACGCATATAAAGGATTTATAGTGAAAAACTTTGTTTTTACGGGTTAATTTTTTTTCCGGTAAAGTCACGTAGGTAAGAAAATAAAATTAAAAGTTAACTAAAGTAATAATGGAATTAAAATGAAGTAATAAATCACGACGTTTCGGAGGCAAACACAAGTCTCTGTCATCAGGTGGTACCGTCACAGCTAAAATTACTGATGCAAAAAGTCCACGTTGACATCACCATCAGTACAGACATCATCATCATCGTCGTCGTCATCGTTACATCCCTATCAGTACAGACATCATCATCGTCGTCATCGTTACATCCCCATCAGTACAGACATCATCATCGTCGTCACCATTACATCCCCATCAGTACAGACATCATCATCATCGTCATCGTTACATCCCCATCAGTACAGACATCATCATCATCGTCGTCATCGTTACATCCTCATCAGTACAGACATCATCATCCTTGTCATCGTTACATCCCCATCAGTACAGACATCATCATCGTCATCGTCACATCCCCATCAGTAGACATCATCATCGTCATCGTCATCGTTACATCCCCATCAATACAGACATCGTCGTCGTCGCCGTGGCAACGGGAGGGATGAATGGGGGTACCGGGGGTTGCTCTCATCGTTGAAGTCCTCCGCCCACTTCTTGCGGAGACTGGCCGACGTGGAGCCGTCCATGCGGTAGTAGTCCACGTTACGGAACCACTTGCCCTTGCCTGGAGATAGACACACAGAGAGAGATACACACACAGAGATACACACAAATATACATACATATACACACAGATACACACATACACACAGAGAGAGATACACACAGAGATACACATACACAGAAAGACACACACACAGAAAGACACACACACAGAAAGACACACACACACAGAAAGACACACACACACAGAAAGACACACACACACAGAAAGACACACACACACAGAAAGACACACACACACAGAAAGACACACACACACAGAAAGACACACACACAGAAAGACACAACAGAGACCACACCACAGTGATACACACACAGAGATACACACATATACAGATACACAGAGATACACACAGAGATAAACACACACAGTAGATCAGAGAGAGACACACACGCATGAAGAGGCACACGCATGTGCGGCGCGTGGCACGCACCTTTGTAGGGACTCGGCTTCTTGGCCGCCTTGGCCTTGTTCGCCATCTCGAGGAAGTCCTCGATGAGATCGAGCGAGATGAGAGACTGGCTGAACACCAGCCTGCAGGGCGAGACAGGGCGAGACACGGTGAGGCACGGTGAGTCACGGTGAGACATGGAGACACGGTGAGGCACGGTGAGGCACGGTGAGGCACGCACAGACACGGTGAGACACGGAGACACGGTGAGACACAGTGAGACACGGTGAGGGAGACACGGTGAGGCACGGTGAGGCACGCACAGACATGCACAGACACGCAGAGGCACGGTGAGGCACGGTGAGGCACGGTGTGACACGGTGTGACACGGTGAGACACGGTGAGGCATGGTGAGGCACGCACAGACACGGTGAGACACGGTGAGACATGCACAGACATTGTGAAGCAAGGTGAAACACGCAGGGACATGGTGAGACACGGTGAGACACGGTGAGACACGGAGACACGCACAGACACGGTGAGACACGGTGAGTCACAGTGAGTCACGGTGTGACACGGTGTGACACGGTGAGACACGGCGAGGCATGGTGAGGCACGCACAGACACAGTGAGACACGGTGAGACATGCACAGACATTGTGAAGCAAGGTGAAACACGCAGGGACATGGTGAGACACGGTGAGACACGGTGAGACACGGTGAGACACGCACAGACACGGTGAGACACAGTGAGTCACAGTGAGTCACGGTGAGACACGGTGAGACACACAGGGACACGGTGAGACACGGTGAGACACGGTGAGACACGCAGGGACACGGTGTGAGACGATGCGCGACGGTGGGATCGGCATCCCTTCCACCGCCGCCGCACTCCACACAAAGGGCGGCTTGTGTCCCATTGTGCGGAGAGAGCAACCAGCACGGGCAGAGAGGGGAGTGTGGGAGCGAGCGAGAGAGAGTGGGCGAGAGCGGGAGAGAGCGAGAGAGAGAGTGGGAGAGAGCGGGAGAGAGAGCGGGAGAGAGAGCGGGCGAGAGAGCGGGAGAGAGAGCGGGAGAGAGAGCGAGAGAGAGCGAGAGCGAGCGAGAGCGGGAGAAAGCGAGAGAGCGAGAGAGAGAGCGGGAGAGAGAGAGCGAGCGGGAGAGAGAGCGAGAGAGAGAGCGGGAGAGAAGAGTGTGAGAGAGAGCGAGAGTGAGTGTGAGTGTGAGAGCGAGCGGGAGAGAGAGCGAGAGAGAGAGAGGCTACGTACACTTTCTCGCACAACTCCTCCGCCATGGCGAGCGTCTCGAAGAGCAGCGTCAGCTTGCCCGAGTGGGCCATCACCTCGGCCTCCTCCTCCTTCACAAACTCCTTGAACCACTCCGCCGTGCCTTTGGCTGCGACACGGTGGGGTGGGGGAGGGGTACAAGGGGGGTCATGGGTCAAATGTCAAGGGTGAGCGGAGTTCAGCGAGCGGCGGTGAGCGTTCTAGTCGGACAGTCAGCCACTCGCTCGCTCAGCTGACTGTCTGCCCAGCCGCTCGCCCACTCGCTCACCTAACCGTTCGCCCAGTCGCTCGCTCACCGAATCAGCCGCTCAATCACTCGGGTAACTCTCCGCCCGGGAGCTCGGTCAGTCAGCCACTCGGCTATCCGTCCGCCCAGCCGCTCACTCAATCAGCCACTCACTCACTCAACCATCTGTCAGTCACTCACTCAGTCAGCCACTCACTCACCCAGCTAACCGTTACTACACCACCACCCACTCACTCACCAACCACCGTTACTACACCACCACCCACTCATTCACCCACCCACCGTTACTACACCACCACGCTCCCCACCACCACTCACTCACCCACCCACCGTTACTACACAACATCACCCACTCACTCACCCACCCACCGTTACTACACCACCCACCCACCCACCCACTCACTCACCCACCCACCGTTACTACACCACCCACCCACTCACCGTTACTACACAACCCACTCACTCACCACCACCACCAACAACAACACCCAATTCGCCACTAAACGCGACAGTGATGTCACCAGGGCACCTGCGCCAGGCCACCCACCCACACCACCCACCACCCACACCACCCACACCACCCACACCACCCACACCACCCACACCACCCACACCACCACCCCCAGACACTGTTTGGGGCAAGCGCCGCCGCCGCCGCCGCCGCCACACTCACCGTCGTTCTCCTCGACCTTCTCCACCTGGGCGTGACCACGGCGGCGGCGACGGGGGGCGGCACGTCGTCGTCGGGCCGCGTGTTGCCGGCGCCGCGGCGCGAGCGCGTGTTCCACACCTTCACCACCTCCACCGCGTCAGAGTCCGAGCTGCGGCCACCGCCACCGCCCTCCGGTCGTTGCCACCGCTGGGGCCACCGCCGGCGCCGCCCTTGCTGCCGGCACCGTCTCCACCGCCTTTGCTGGCGCCTTCTTGCCCTTCCTGCGACTGTGGCGGAGAGGTGGTGGTGAGGTCAGGTGGTGTGGGGGGGGTGAGGTGGTGGTGGGGGTGATGGTGAGGGGTGATGGTGGGGGAGATGGTGGGGGAGATGGTGGTGATGGTGAGGAGATGGTGGAGGTGACGGTGGGGTGGTGGTGGTGTGATGGTGGAGTTGATGGTGGGGGTGATGGTGGGAGGTGGTGGGGGTGGGGAGACGGTGGGGGTGATGGTGGAGGTGATTGAGGTGATGGTGGAGGTGATGGAGGTGGAGGTGATTGAGGTGATGGTGGAGGTGATGGTGGAGGTGAAGGTGGTGGAGGAGGTGATAGTGGAGATGGTGGAGGTGATGGTGGAGGAGGTGATGGTGGTGAAGGAGGCGGTGAAAATAGAGGAGGGGGGGGGGCGAGAAGGAGGTGGTGACGATGGTGGAGATTCTATCCCTGGTCGACAACAGTGATGGTGGGTGGATGACGATGTTGTTGATGTTGTTGACGTTGTTGACGTTGTTGACGTTGTTGTCATGGGGGTGAGGAGGAGGTCCCTCACCTCGTCGTGGGCTCCGAGTCCGACCCCAGGCCGCTCATGGAGGCTTCTTCCTCCTCGGACGTGGCGATGAAGTCGTCCATGCTGTCCTCATCGTAAAAGCCCTGCAGCAGCAGCGGCGGCGTTAGCAACGACTCAACTAACCACTCACTCAACCACTCAACTAACCACTCAATCAACCACTCAACCACTCACTCAACCACTCACTAACCAACCACTCAACCACCCATTCAACCAATCACTAACCAACCACTCACTCACTCACTCAACCACTCACTCACTCCACTCACTCAACCACTCAACCAACCACTCAACCAACCACTCAACCAACCACTCAACCACCCATTCAACCAATCACTAACCAACCACTCACTCACTCACTCAACCACTCACTCACTCAACCACTCACTCAACCACTCAACCAACCACTCAACCACTCACTAACCAACCACTCAACCACTCACTAACCAACCACTCAACCAACCACTCACTCAACCAACCACTCAACCACCCACCCACTCAACCACCCACCCACCCACTCAACCACCCACTCACTCAACCACTCACTCACCACCCACTCAACCACCCACCCACTCAACCACCCCCCCCCCCCCCGCCCCCCGCGGTGTGCGTGTGGCGTGCCTTGTTCTCCTTGCTGATGTAGTCGAGGTGCAGGCACCACGGGTGAGTCCAGATGCGGCACAGCATCTGGTAGTCGGCAAACAGCTTCGTGCCGCAGCGACCACGACCCTGCTCACCCATCATCCCCGCACCTGCACGCCACGGGGGAGGGGTCATGGCATGGAGTCACCGTGACCTCACCCTCACCCTCAGTGACCTCACCCTCACCGTAACCCTCACCGTGACCTCACCGTAACCTCACCGTAACCTCACGGTAACCTCACCGTAACCCCACCGTAACCCCACCGTAACCTCACCGTAACCTCGCCGTAACCTCACCGTGACTCACCGTGACCTCATCGTGACCCCACCGTGACCCACCGTAACCTCACCGTAACCTCACCGTGCGTGCGTCCGTCCACCAATTTAGTTTGTCCACACGTTTGTCCGTTAACCGATTTCATTTTTTTATTCGCAATTCATTCACCCCCCCCACCCTTGTCCCGCACGTAACTTCTGCAGCCAGGCAGCCAAACTTACTGGCAACCACCACAGCCGAAGCCGGCGCTTCCGGCGGTTCTGATGGCGCCCGTGGGCCTCTCTCTCGCCCCCCCCCCCACACGCTACCTGCCCCCTACCCCACCCCCACCCCAGAGGTCGCAACCGGGTACCCGATACCCGTACCCTACCCGATACCCGGCGGGTACGGGTAGGCCGTGAGTCACTGGTGAGTCACCGTTTGTCACTCATTTCGGGTAGGGTACGGGTACGGGCAGGGAACGGGAACCCGTACCCGGCCGAGTACGGGTACGGGTACCCATTTGCGACCCTGGTGCGGCCGGGTACGGGTAAGGAATCAAAACCCCCCTGCCCCCCTCTCTCAAGCTTTTTACACCTTGCCACTCACCGTTTCCACTCATGGACATGCTAATTTCTCTAACCCCTCCCTCTCTCCCCGCCCCCGCACCCCCTTTCTCTATTTAAGGCCTCGACACGGAGGCGTAGTTTCTCTTTGTGCCTATGTTTGTCTCTCTCTATGTATCTCTGTGATATCTGTCTGCTTATGTCTGTCTATGTTTCTGGTTCTGTGTTTAATCTCTCTCTCAAATGTAGCATTCTCAGGAAGAACTTAATCAACCAGATAGGGTGTTGACTGTTATGTTATCCGACTCTCTGTTGTATTACATTAATTTCTAAGTCTACTAGATTTGTGTTTCTATTTAATTTATATCTGATGACGATTGCTCGTGTTGCAATCAAAACATCGTATGCTAGTATTTAATTTAAATTATTTTATCTTTATACGCGACTTTACCGAAAGAACCAAAGAATAATTCCTGCAGTCACGAAAGCTCAAATTTAGTTTGAATCAAAACCCGTTTGCGACCTCTGCCCCCCCTCCTCCTCCCCTCTGACCTGTGAAGTGGTCCAGGTAGTGCTGGTAGAGGATGCACTGCAGCGGCGTCAGGCGGATGGAGAGCACGTACTCGTGCTTGGGGGCAGGAACTTGGTGAGCGCCGTGTAGTCCTTCCTCTGTGGGGCGGCACGCACGCACATACATGTACACACACACACGTACACACGCGCACGCACATACATGTACACACACACACACCCGCTACTCATTCATTCACCTCACTCGCCCACCAAACCACCCACTCGCTCACTCACTCACCCACTCACACACTCACTCGCCCACCTACCCAATCACTCACTCGCCCACCCACCCACTCGCTCACTCGCCCACCACCCACCACCCGCTACTCATCCATTCACTCACTCGCCCACCCACCCAAACACTCATCCATTCACTCACTCACTCGCCCACCCACCCACCCATTCACTCACTCGCCCACCAACCCATCACTCATCCATTCACTCACTCGCCCACCCACCCAATCACTCATCCATTCATCACTGACTCACTCACTTGCCCGCCCACCCACCCACTCGCTCACTCATCCATTCACCCCTCTCCCATTCATCCACCGTCACACCCACCCCTCCACCCTAACCACCCACCCACCCACCCTAACACCCACCACCCCACCCCTCCACCCACCCACCCACCACCCACCCTAACACCCACCAACCCACCACCCTACCCTACCCACCACCGCCCACCCTACCCACCCACCGCCCACCCTACCCACCCACCGCCCACCCTACCCACCCACCGCCCATCCACCCACCACCGCCCACCCACCCACCCACCACCCACCGCCCACCCCTCCACCCACCCACCCACCACCCACCGCCCACCTGCACACAGCCGGCGAGCAGCTCGTAGAGGATGTGAGCCCTCTTCTTCATGAGGCGCACGTCGGCAATCGTGGAGTCGGAGCACTGCCCGTTCTGTATGGGGTTGATGAAACGGTTCCGGAACTCCTTGGAGGAGCCAGCAGATTCTCCTTGATGAAGTTCACCATGCAGTGGTCTGCGCGCACACCACAACGGTGGGCGAGAAATGTTAACTGCCTCGCCTGGTATACAGGAGGTCGTGGGTTCGATCCCGACCCTGGCGACGCCTTGTGGTGTATTTAGAGTTTGCGTGTCTCTCTCTCATCATCATCATCACGGTGGCTAGGAAATGTTAACTACCTCGCCTGGTACGCGGGAGGTCGTGGGTTCAACGCCCGACCCTGGCGACGCCTTGTGGTATATTTGGAGTTTGCGTGTTCCTTCTCTGGCGGCTATAAATTTTCACATGGCGATGACGAGCCACTTCGTTGGGCAATCATTTGCCTCATCCCCGCTGAGCTAATGAAAATAGTTTTAAGAGTTAAGCTTTAACAGCAGCAGTAGTAGCAGCAGTAGTAGCAGTAGCAGCAGCAGTAGCAGCAGTAGTAGCAGCAGCAGTAGTAGTAGCAGCAGTAGTAGTAGCTGCAGTAGCAGCAGCAGTAGTAGCAGCTGTAGCAGCAGCAGTATCAGCAGTAGCAGCAGCAGTAGTAGCAACAGTAGTAACAGCAGCAGCAACAGTAGTAACAGCAGCAGCAGTAGTAGCAGCAGTAGCAGTAGTAGCAGCAGTAGTAGCAGCAGCAGTAGTAGCAACAGTAGTAGCAGCAGCAGTAGTAGTAACAGCAGCAGTAGCAACAGTAGTAGTAACAGCAGCAGTAGCAGTAGTAGCAGCAGTAGCAGCAGCAGTAGTAGCAGCAGTAGTAGCAGCAGTAGCAGCAGCAGTAGTAGCAGCAGTAGTAGCAGCAGTAGTAGCTACTACTGCTGCTGCTATTGCTGCTACTACGCTTTATATACATTAGTAGCTACTACTGCTGCTACTGCTACTACTATGGCTGCTGCTATTACTACTACTGCTGCTGCTGTTACTACTACTGCTGCTACTGCTGTTACTACTACTACTGTTGCTACTGCAACTGCTGCTGCAACTGCGCCTCTGACTAAAATGAACGCTGTGAACCGCTTCGCGCGTTCCGAGATCCGGCGGTGAACAGGGGGGGAGGGGGGGGGACAACCCACCCGCTCGCTACGGCTCGCAAACGGGAAGGGGGGTTCACGGCCACGTCGTGGCAAAGGCTGCGAGAGCCAGCGGCCCCTGGCAGCGCGGTGGGGCACGGCTGGCGCCCCGTCCGCCCGCCCACCCGCATCTCCCTCACCGTGATTTTAACAGCGGGTACATTTTTTGTTATTTTTATTATCATTTTTAAGGCTGAGTCGACCTAGGCGATTGCCCTGGCCCGGTCCAGATGTTCGCTCTCCCTCTCACTGTGGTTGGGCCTCGAGCGGGAATGGAAGAAATGAAATTAAAATTAATTAAAATAAAATATTAATTTTATTTTTTTACCGACGTGACTTTACCGAAAGAACTAAGAGTATGAATCCTTGCAGTCACGAAAGCTTCAAATCTAGAATTAGGGAATCGAAGACTCGGGTGGCCGGGCTCGTGGGGCAAGCGTGCCAACCCGCCGCGCAAAGGATCCCCATGATGCTGCCACACAACACGAAGATCCCCACGCAGGCTAAACAGACTGTTGGGGCAAGTGCTGTGATCTTCTTGGTTCTTTCGGTAAAGTCACGTAGAAGGGAAATAATAAAATAATAAAAATAAAACATAATAGAATAATTATTTTGTCAAGGCGCTCTTCCCCCTCCAACCAGCTTAAATATACGCTCCAAGCCTGGTGGTGTTCATTCAGACGCTGTCTTCCGACAGACCTGTTCTTCACCTGACGGCTGCTTGCGTTGTGGCCGAAACGTCGTGAGAATTGTATTTTATGTTTTATTTTATTATTTTATTATTTCCCTTCTACGTGACTTTACCGAAATAACCAAGAAGATGAATCCCTGCAGTCACGAAAGCTTTAAAGCCAAATTCAAGTGCTGTCAGTTAGTGAGTAGCAGCATCTATGAAGGCCGGCACAACACGCGGAGAGGGGTGGGCGGCCATCGCCACGCCCGACGCCTTTGTGTCCTTAGTGGCGATGTTTACACATCGCTGCAGGTACTTATTTGAGGCTGAGTCGACCTAGGGGAAGACCAGCGAAGCAGGACCGAGTTCAAATAATTGTCACCGGTGGTGGCCGTGAGCGGGAATGGAACCCGGGTCTCTGCCGGGTTCGTAGCGCAGCGAAGCGTTAACCGCTGCACGACACAGACACGCACACACGCACACACACACGCACACACACACACGCACGCACACACAGACACGCACACAGACACGCACACAGACACGCACACACACAGACACGCACACAAGCACATACACACACAGACATGCGGAGCGCAGGGCCAACGGTCGGGCAAAACAAGATGAGGGGGAGGAAGGGAAGGAGGGAGGGAGGGAGTGAGCGAGCGAGCGAGCGAGCGTCCAAGCAAGCGAGTGAGCGAGAGAGAGCGAGCGAGAAAGAACGAGCGACAGAGTGAGCGAGAGAGCGAGCGAGTGGGGGGTGGGTACATCAAGCAAAGCATTTTTTAAAAAAATACGAAATGATGAACGAAGCGAAGTGCCGACTACACCGAGCATCTTCTTGTTTCCTCTGCATCGTAAAAAAGAGAGAGAGAGGAAGAGAGGTAAGTGGAAGGGGAGAGCCAAGGAGCGGAGCGAGAGGGGGGTGGGTGGGTGGGTGGGTGAGGGGGCTGCCTCTTCCCACGCTGCTGTCGGGGCCACGGTTGTGACGAGCGTGGAACCCGATCCCTTAATGGGCCAGAATAATCGTGCAACCACCACCACCACCGCCCCCCCAACCACCACAACCACAACCACCAACAACAACCGTCACCCACCACGACCACCACGAGCAAAGACAAAGATCCCCCTGAGAGCCTTAACAGACTGTTGGGGCAAGTGGCCGTTAGCGAGCACCTATGAAGGCCGGAACGGCACACGAGGGAGTGGGTGGCCAGCACCACGCCCGACCGCCTTTGTCTCCCCGATGTCGATGTTTACACCGCACCGGGTACTCATTTAAGGTTGAGTCGACCTAGGGAGGCCCGGAACCCGTTCAGATAATCGTCACTGGGTGTTGGCCGTGAGCGGGAATCGAACTCGGGTCGCCGGGTTCATAGCGCAGTGTAGCGCTAACCACTACACCACCGCTCCCCATACACGTGTACACACACACACACACGCCTATGAATGCTGGCATGGCACAAGGAGCGAGTGAGTGGCCACCATCGCCACCACCCACAGCATCAGCATCACCACAACCAGCACTACCGTCACCGCCACCACCACTCCTCCACGCTCGGTGAGGGCGATGAATCTGACGGTGACGTTGATAGCGGTGGGTGGCGGTGAAATCGATTAATAACGACGACCATCATCGGCCCAAATCCACCCCCCCCGCCCCCCCCTTCGACCCGGGATTCAAACTCGGGCGGCTCAAACTCCGCGGAACCGCGGAGCGAGCGAGACTGAGCGAGACGGAGCGGATGATGGATCGGAGCGGATGATGGATCGATCGATTCCGTGCATCCACCGCCACGGCCACCACCACCACCACCACCGTCACCGCCGTCACCGCCCGGCTGCCTCAGCCAACTGACCGCGCTAAACGGGCCTTAGCGGTGGCGTGCCGACACTTTATGGTACCAGCATGAGGGCTCGTGTGTGTGTGCGTGTGCGTGTGTGCGAGCGTGTGTGTGTGTGTGCGTGCCTGCAAGAGCGTGTGTGCGTGCGAGCGTGTGTGTGCATGTGTGTGCGTGTGTGCGTGCCTGCAAGCGCGTGTGCGTGCGTGTGTGCGAGCGTGTGTGTGTCTGCAAGTGCGTGTGTGTGCGTGCAAGTGCGTGTGTGCATATGTGTGTGTGTGTGTGCGTGTGTGTATGCGTGTATGCGTGGGGAGCGATCGTATTAGCGGTTAGCGCTACGCTGCGCTACGAAACCGGCAGAGGCCCCAACAGTATGTCAAGGCTATACGGGGGATCTTTGTCTGTGTCACTGTCTCTGTCTGTGTCATTGACACAGACAGTGACACACACAGACTGATGCAGACAGACTGACACACACACACACACAGACACGACCCGAACACTGCAGGAATGTGTGTGTCTATGGTTGGTGAAATTGCGTGTCTGTGTGTGTCTCTGTGTGTGTGTCATGGGTTGGTGAAATCGCGTGTCTGTGTGTGTCTCTGTGTGCGTGTGTGTTGTTTATATTGTGTGTGTTGTGTGTATTGTGTGTGTTGTGTGTATTGTGTGTGTGTACTGTGTGCGTGTGTGTTGTGCATATTGTGTGTGTTGTGTAAATTGTGCGTACGTTGTGTACATTGTGTGTGTGTACTGTGTGCGTGTGTGTGTATATTTTGTGTGTTGTGTACACTGTGTGTGTTGTGTACGTGTGTGTGTCTACACTGTGTGTGTGTGGTGTGCGTGTGTTGTGTATACTGTGTGTGTGTTGTGTACACTGTGTGTGTGTTGTGCACGTTGTGTGTGTGTGCACTGTGTGTGTACATTGTGTACACTGTGTGTACATTGTCTACACTGTGTGTGTCTACACTGTGTTGTGTGTGTGTTGTCTACACTGTGTGTGTGTGTTGTGTACACTGTGTGTGCGTGTTGTGTGCACGCTGCGTGTCTCACACTCCATGAGGTTGTTCTGCAGCGGGGTGCCGGTGAGCACGACGCGTCTGCGCGTGCCGATGGCGTTCATGGCCTTGGAGATGGCCGAGTTCTCGTTCTTCAGGATGTGGCCCTCGTCACAGATCACAAAGTCCGGCCCTGCACGCGGTGGGGGGGGGGGGGGGGGGGGCACGCGGGGGATGGGGGGTGGGGCCACGCGGGGGGAGGGGGGCACGGAGGGGGGTGGGGGCCACGAGGGAGACACGGATGTTGACAACATGCGGGGAGGAGACGTGGGGGAGACACGATGGGGGACACGGGGGAGACACGGGGGGGTGGGGGGAGACACGGGGGGGTGGGGGGAGACACGGGGGGGGGAGGGGGGAGACACGGGGGGACATGGGGGAGACAGGGGGGAGACACGGGGGACACGGTGGGGGGAGGGAAAGAGAATGGGGGGGGATGCGGGGAGAGTTAGGGAGATAATCACCTGGTGAGTGAGAAAGAGACAGAAAGATGGAGACACACAGACAGAGAGACACGGAGAGAGAGAGACACACAGATAGAGACACACAGAGACACAGATACACACACAGACACACACAGACACACACACACAGACTCCTCACCAGGGTTGACGAGTGTGCGCTGGGCACACAGAGACAGAGACACACACACACAGACACACACACAGACACACAGACAGACACACAGACACACACACAGACCCACACACACACACACAGAGACACCCACACACCACACACACACCCACACAGAGACACAGACAGACAGACACACACACACACACACACAGAGACACAGACACACAGAAACACACACAGACACACAGACCCACACACACACACAGAGACACAGACACACACAGACACACACAGACACACACGTCGTCTCCTCCTCACCGGGGTTGACGAGCGTGCGCTCAGCACAGAGACGCAAACACAGAGACACACACAGAGAGACACACACAGACACACACACACAGAGACACACACCCACACACAGACACACACACCCACACACAGACACACACACAGACACACCCTCAGAGAGACACAAACACAGAGAGAGACACACACAGACACACCCTCAGAAAGACACAAACACACACACAGAGACACACACAGAGACACACACACCCACACACACACACAGAGACACACACACAGACACACACAGACACACACCCACACACACCCACAGAGACACACACACACAGACACACACACACAGACACACACCCACACACCCACAGAGACACACACACACAGACACACACCCACACACACACAAGACACACACACAGACACACACACACACACACAGACACACACACAGACACACACGTCTCCTCCTCACCGGGGTTGACGAGCGTGCGCTCGAAGACCTCGCGCTGCTTCTTGCTCTTGACGTGGCGCCCCTGCGTCAGGTTGCGGTACATCTCGTAGCCCATGATCATGATGCCGCCCGACTCGTGCCACTCCTGCAGCAGGCGCACGCGGTCCTGCACCCGCTTCACCGTAGTCAGCTCCCACACCTGCACACACAGCACACAGCAGCACACAGCACGGCCACGTCACGTCACCCACCCACAGCATGCCACCCACATCACACCACGTCACCCACAGCACGCCACCCACCCACCCACGCCACCCACACCACGCCACCCACACCTGCACACCACGTCACACCACCCACACCACCCACACCACCCACACCACCCACACCACACACACACATCACACCACCCACACCACCCACACCACCCACACCACCCACCCACAGCACACCACATCACGTCACACCTCGCCACCCACCCACCCACAGCACACCACACCACCCACAGCACACCACGTCACACCACACCACCCACCCCACACCACCCACATCTCTCTCTCGATCTCTTCCAGACGACGGACCCACCGCCCCCCCCCTCCCCGGACCTCACCTCCAGCTCATCCTCTTCCAGGTTCCCTAGCCAGAGGTTGAACTCGTTCTGCCAGTTGAGGACGGTGTTGAGGGGACACACCACCAGTGCCGTGTCAAAGTCCAGCTTCTTGTTGGTTAGCACCGTGTGTAGCAGCGTCACCACCTTCACACACAGAGAGACACGAAGACCATGATCCCCCCCCGTGTAGCGTTAACAGACTGTTGGGGCAAGCGCCATGTGTAGCAGCGTCACCACCTTCACACAGTGACTCACGGCCTACCCGTACCCGGCTGCACCAGGGTCGCAAACGGGTACCCGTACCCGGCCGAGTACGGGTACCCGTTCCCTACCCGTACCCGTACCCTACCCGAAATGAGTGACAAACGGTGACTCACCAGTGACTCACGGCCTACCCGTACCCGGCCGCACCAGGGTCGCAAACGGGTACCCGTACCCGACTGGGTACGGGTAGCCGGGTACGGGTATCGGGTACCCGGTTGCGACCTCTGCCGTTGGGGCAAGTGCTGTTGGCGCGTGGCACCTAACAAGGCCGTCACGGCGGCTCACGAGGTGGGCGCGGGTGGCCAGCACCACGCACGGCCGTCACCCTGGCGCTGATGTTTCACACGCCGCACCTGGGGCGCTCGTGTGAGGCCGTTGTCGACCTCGGGAAGGCCCAGGAGATCGGTTCGGATCATCGTCACCGGCGTTGGCGCAAACCGCTGCGCCACCGCTCCCCACACTCATCACCCCGTGACATTTCCCCACCACGACCACTGCCACCACGACACGACCAGTGAGTCTCAACGCCCAGCGCTCAGGAGGGCCCTGCCAGCCAGCTGGGTTTGTGTGTCCGTCTGTGTGGAGAGCGGTGGTGCAGTGGTTAGCGCTACGCTGCGCTATGAACCTGGCGACCCGGGTTCGATTCCCGCTCACGGCCAACACCGGTGACCATTATCTGAACCGGTCCCGGGCCTCCCCTAGGTCGGCTCAGCCTCAAATGAGTAGCCGGTGCGGTGTGTAAACATCGCCACTGGGGAGACAAAGGCGGTCGGGCGTGGTGCTGGCCACCCACCCCNTCGTGTGCCGTTGCGGCCTTCATAGGTGCTCGCTAACAGCACTTGCCCCTACAGTCTGTTAAGGCTACACGGGGGATCTTTGTGTCCGTCTGGTGTGGAGCGGTGGTGCAGCGGTTAGCGCGCTGCGCTACGAACCCGGCGAGCCAAGTTCGATACCCGCTCACGGCCAACACCAGTGACGATTATCTGAACCGGTCTCGGGCCTCCCCTAGGTAGACTCAGCCTCAAATTAGCGCCTCGTGCGATGTGTAAACATCGTCACTGGGGACACAAAGGCGCCTCCAACCCCCCGCCCCCTCCGTTTGAAGTTTCCCGCCGTTTGTGTTTGTTTACCATACCCTGTCCACTGGGGAAAACACAGCAGCATTCCTCTCACTCACGCTCTCCTCCCTCAGGCTCTGTGCGAGTCTGTGGGTCTCTGTGCGAGTCTGTGGGTCTCTGTGCGAGTCTGTGGGCCTCTGTGCGAGTCTGTGGGCCTCTGTGCGAGTCTGTGGGCCTCTGTGCGAGTCTGTGGGTCTCTGTGCGAGTCTGTGGGTCTCTGTGCGAGACTATGGGTGTCTGTGTGAATCTATGGGTGTCTGTGAGTCTACGGGTCTCTGTGCGAGTCTGTGGGTCTCTGTGCGAGTCTGTGGGTCTCTGTGCGAGTCTGTGGGTCTCTGTGCGAGTCTGTGGGTCTCTATGGGTGTCTGTGTGAGTCTGTGGGTCTCTGTGCGAGTCTGTGGGTCTCTGTGCGAGTCTGTGGGTCTCTGTGTGAGTCTGTGGGTGTGCGAGTCTGTGGGTCTCTGTGCGAGTCTGTGGGTCTCTATGGGTGTCTGTGTGAGTCTGTGGGTCTCTGTGCGAGTCTGTGGGTCTCTGTGCGAGTCTGTGGGTCTCTGTGCGAGTCTGCGGGTCTCTCTGCGAGTCTGTGGGTCTCTGTGCGAGTCTGTGGGTCTCTGTGCGAGTCTGTGGGTCTCTGTGCGGGTCTCTGTGCGAGTCTGTGGGTCTCTGTGTGAGACTATGGGTGTCTGTGTGAGTCTGTGGGTCTCTGTGCGAGTCTACGGGTCTCTGTGCGAGTCTGTGGGTCTCTGTGCGAGTCTACGGGTCTCTGTGTGAGTCTGCGGGTCTCTGTGCGAGTTTGCGGGTCTCTGTGCGATCTGTGGCTCTCTGTGCGAGTCTGCGGGTCTTTGTGTGAGTCTATGGACCTCTGTGCGAGTCTATGGGTCTCTGTGCGAGTCTGTGGGTCTCTGTGCGAGTCTGTGGGTCTATGTGCGAGTCTGTGGGTCTCTGTGCGAGTCTGTGGGTCTCTGTGTACCGAGTCTGTGGGTCTCTGTGAGTCTACGGGTCTCTGTGCGAGTCTATGGGTCTCTGTGCGATCTGTGGCTCTCTGTGCGAGTCTGCGGGTCTTTGTGCGAGTCTGCGGGTCTTTGTGCGAGTCTCTGTGCGAGTCTGTGGGTCTCTGTGCGAGTCTGTGGGTCTCTGTGCGAGTCTGCGGGTCTCNGTGCGAGTCTGCGGGTCTCTGTGCGAGTCTGTGGGTCTCTGTGCGAGTCTGTGGGTCTATGTGTGAGTCTCTGTGCGAGTCTCTGTGTCTCTGTGCGAGTCTGCGGGTCTCTGTGCGAGTCTGTGGGTCTCTGTGCGAGTCTGTGGGTCTCTGTGCGAGTCTATGGGTCTCTGTNCGAGTCTGTGGGTCTCTGTGCGAGTCTATGGGTCTCTGTGCGAGTCTATGGGTCTCTGTGCGAGTCTATGGGTCTCTGTGCGAGTCTATGGGTCTCTGTGCGAGTCTATGGGTCTCTGTGCGAGTCTATGGGTCTCTGTGCGAGTCTATGGGTCTCTGTGCGAGTCTACGGGTCTGTGCGAGTCTACGGGTCTGTGCGAGTCTATGGGTCTCTGTGCGAGTCTGGGTCTCTGTGCGAGTCTGGGTCTCTGTGCGAGTCTACGGGTCTGTGCGAGTCTGGGTCTGTGCGAGTCTGGGTCTCTGTGCGAGTCTATGGGTCTCTGTGCGAGTCTATGGGTGAGTCTATGGGTCTCTGTGCGAGTCTACGGGTCTCTGTGCGAGTCTATGGGTCTCTGTGCGAGTCTATGGGTCTCTGTGCGAGTCTATGGGTCTCTGTGTGAGTCTACGGGTTTCTGTGTGATGAGTCTATGGGTCTCTGTGCGAGTCTATGGGTCTCTGTGCGAGTCTGCGGGTCTCTGTGCGAGTCTGTGGGCCCGTCTACGGCGATTTCCCCCCCCCCCCCCACGATTTCGCCGGTGAATGTTAACATCGGTGAGCAATACGCCGATATCTGGTTGTTGTTCATCGCCGGCGGGGAGGGACACGACGGTTGGTGCCGGGGTGGAAGGGGCGGTGGAGGGGCGGTCACGCCGGGCTGCGGCGAGGCAGCCGGTGACACCGAGCGCCGTCTGGCCGGTCGCTCGGGTCAGGCGCTCGCGGCGGGGAGCGGAGGTGCAGCGGTTGGGGCGGCCGCGCCGCGCTACAAAACCGCCGAGTTCCATTCCCGCTCACCGCCAACGCCGATAACGATGACGGCGATTGTCTCGACCGGTCCTGGGCCTCAAACGAGTAGCTGGTGTAGCGGTGTGTAGTAAACATCGCCACCGGGGAGACAAAGGCGGCCGGGCGTGGTGCTGGCCACCCACCCCTCGTGTGCCGTGCCGGCCTTCGTAGGTGCTGCTACTCACAGATAATCGTCACCGATGTTGGCCGCGAGCGGGAATCGAACTCGGGTTCGTGGCGCAGCGTAGCGCTAACCGCTACAATGGGCACACCACACTTAGCTACCCACATGCCCGCCCGCCTGTTCACTCACTCACTTCATTTGACCCCAATATGCGGGAGAGAGAGAGAGAGACAGGGTGAGAGAGGGAGAGAGACAGGGTGAGAGAGAGCGAGAGAGAGACAGCGAGAGACAGAGAGAGGGTAAAGAGAGAAACAGACGCACAGAAACAGAGAGACAGGGAGAGACAGAAGGAGCCATGAGCGACAGACAGAGAGACAGACAGAGAGAGAGACACAGAGAGAGACAGACAGAGAAAGAGAGAGACAGAGAGAGACACAGAAAGACACAGAGAGACAGACAGAGAGAGACAGAAAAGACACAGAGAGACAGACAGAGAGAGAGACAGAGAAAGACACAGAGAGACAGACAGAGAGAGACAGAGCGAGAGACAGAGCGAGAGACAGAGAGAGAGACAGACAGACAGACAGAGCGAGAGAGCGAGAGAGTTGCGTGCTCTCTCCGTGCCACCCCCATGTGAGCGAGCATGCTAGCGAGGTAGCGAGCTAGTGACGCTGCGTGGGGAATGTGAGAGCCGTCGCGGACAGCGCTCGCGATGATGTGGATGACGATGAGGGCGGCATTGAGGAATGGCGCTAAGAGCCACTCTCTCTCTCTGTTAGTTACACAAAAAAAATCTAAAAATTTGGTTTTTTTCTCTCAGTCTCTTAAAATATTTCCCAGTAACTTTGAGAGGCGAAGGTGGGGGTGCGTGCGGGTACATAATGTACGTGCGCTGTGATGGAGCCCTGGGTGTGTGTCTCTCCGTGTCTGGGGGTACATAATGGCGGTGTTAGAGACACCGAGATCCTGGGTTCGAACCCTGGGTCCGTGTGTTTCTCTCTCTCTCACTCCCTTACCTCTCTCCTCCCATTCTCCTCAATCCACCCTCCACCCACCCACACTCTCTCTCTCTCTGTCTCACCCACCTCTCTCGCTCTACTCCCGTATGGTGTCAAAAACTTCCCCCGAAAGTTGTCACAACAAACACGGAGGGGGAAGTGGTGGTGGGGGGGGAGGGGGGGTGGCCTGGGGGGTGGAGGGTGGGGGCACCCGCGATTCTCCGTGTCGGGTGTCAGGCTGATGGAGCAGAGTTGGCCGTGGTTACAGGATGGGCGGTGGTGGCGGTGGTGGCGGTGGTGGTGATGCTGGTTACGGTGGTGTGGTGATGGCGGTGGTTGCCGGTGGTGATGCTGGTTACGGTGGTGTGGTGATGGCGGTGGTTGCAGGATGGGCGGTGGTGGTGGTGGTGGTGGTGATGCTGGTTAAGGTGGTGTGGTGATGGCGGTGGTTGCAGGATGGGTGGTGGTGGCGGTGGTGGTGGCGGTGGTGATGCTGGTTACGGTGGTGTGGTGATGGTGGTGGTTGCAGGATGGGCGGTGGCGGTGGTGGCGGTGGTGGTGGCGGTGGTGATGCTGGTTACGGTGGTGTGGTGATGGCGGTGGTTGCCGGTGGTGATGCTGGTTACGGTGGTGTGGTGATGGCGGTGGTTGCAGGATGGGCGGTGGTGGTGGTGGTGGTGATGCTGGTTACGGTGGTGTGGTGATGGCGGTGGTTGCAGGATGGGCGGTGGTGGCGGTGGTGGTGGCGGCAATGCTGGTTACGGTGGTGTGGTGATGGTGGTGGTTGCAGGATGGGCGGTGGTGGTGGCGTGGTGATGCTGGTGTGGTGATGGTGGTGGTTGCGGTGGTGGGTGTTGGCTGTGGTGACGCCACCGCCACTTAGTGGTGAATGGTGGCTGTTGCGGGTCGCGGTAGCGACAGTGGTCTTGATGATGATGGTGGTGGTGGTGACAGAGGTGTTTAGGGTGGGTGTTGGTGGCCGTGATGATGATGGTGGTTGTGATGATGGTGATTGTTGTGTTTAGGGTGGTAGTTGGTGGCCGTGATGATGATGGTGGTGATGGTGGTTGTGATGATGGTGCTGGTGGCTGTGATGATGGTGGTTGTGTTTAGGGTAGGTGTTGGGGGCTGTGATGATGGTGTTCATGGTGTGGTGAGCGGTAGTGTAGCGGTTAGCGTGCTGCGCTAAGAACCTGGCGACCCGGGTTCGATTCCCGCTCACGGCCAACACCAGTGACGATTATCTGAACCGGTCCTGGGCCTCCCCTAGGACGACTCGGCCTCAAATGAGTACCTGGTGCGGTGTGTGAACATCGCCACTAGGAGAGACAAAGGCGGCCGGGCACGATGCTGGCCACCCACCCCTCGTGTGCCATGCCGGCCTTCATAGGTGCTCGCTAACAGCACTTGCCCCTACAGTCTGTTAAGGCTATACAGGTGATCTTTGTGTTTATGGTGGGTGGTGGTGGCCATGATGATGATGGCAGAGATGGTGATAATGGTGGTTGTTGTGCTTAGGGTCGGTGGTGATGGTCGTGGTGATGATGGTGGTGATGGCGGAGATGGTGATAACGATAGTGGTGGTGATGGTGGTTGTGTTGAGTGTGGATCGTGGTCGTGATGATGGTGGTGGTGGCGATGGAGATGGTGATAATGATAGTGGTGGTGATGACGAGTGAGCGTGTGAGCAAATGCACGTGTTGTTGAGCGTGTGGGCGAGTGAGTAGATGAACGAGTGAGTAGTTGAACGAGTGAGTAGGCGAGTGCACGTGAGCGGATGATTGGAGGGTGGGTGAGCAAGTAGGCGGGCGAGTAGCGGGGCGAGTGAGTGTGTGGGTGAGTAAGCGTGTGAGCGTGTGGGTGAGCGAGCGTGTGGGTGAGCGAGCGTGTGGGTGAGCGAGCGTGTGGGTGAGCGAGCGTGTGAGCGAGCGTGTGGGTGAGCGAGCGTGTGGGTGAGCGAGCGTGTGGGTGAGCGAGCGTGTGGGTGAGCGAGCGTGTGGGTGAGCGAGCGTGTGGGTGAGCGAGCGTGTGGGTGAGCGAGCGTGCGGGTGAACGAGTGGGCGAATAACGAGGCGAGCGAGCGTGCGTGCGAGCGTGCAGGCGAGCGAGCGTGCGGGCGAGCGAGTCAGCCAGCGACGAGCCTCTTACCTGCAGAGTCTTTCCGAGTCCCATGCAGTGAGCGAGGATGCACCCAGACCCAGGCTCCTTCTTAGCCTTCTTCACCGTCTCAATGCAGCAGTCCCACATGAACTGCACCCCTACGCTCCACAAACAAACAAAGACAAAGGTCCCCCGCGCCACCCGTGTGGCCTTAACAGACTGTCCAGGGGGCAAGTGCTGCTAAGCGGAGGAGGCCTCGCCACCGGAACCTCGTCAAAGTCATATTATGCCCGTGCATTATGCAGGATTAGCAGCATCAAAGGGAGGGAGTAAGGTTAGCATTAATAAAGGGAAGGAATGTTAATAGTATGGAGCTGCAGCAACTAATATGCTTATAGACTATACATTGTAATATTACACTATGTATTATTCTACCATGCATGTCTGATTGTGGATAGGCAGGTAAGCACAGTAGAAGCTCGGAGATCGAACGCATCAGAACTTTAACAAATCGGCGTTCGAACGACATTTCCGAACATTTTTTGCCCCGGGATACCGAACGAAATTCGGAGGTCGAACGGGCAATCGCGACTTTGAAGAACCCGTACGGCTGAGAGCCGCGCATGGCACAGCGTGCATGCCGCTTGCCCAGACAAAGGTTTTACCGTGTGAGAGACTCGGTTAACACGTAGCGCTCACCCAGTGCGGTTACCCGCAAAGCATCGTTCCATAACTTTGATAATACCACCACCACCACCACCTCCTCCTCCTCACCACCGTCCACTCAAGCCATCAACTCTCCTTACTACAGGTAAAGTGAAGTTTAATGTTCACTTATTTCATTTATTCATTATTCCATTTATTTATTGCGTTCCTTGGTTTTTTGTACGATTTTATGCACGTAATTACTGTAAACCTCGTGTAAAAATGCTTTATAATGGAGATTTCTTGTGTCTGGAACCAACTGACGTCATTTACATTCATTCTTATGGGGAAAACCTATTCGGTGTTCGAACAAATCGCTGTTCGAATGACCTTCTGGAACGAATTCAGTTCCATCTCCGTGTGGTGCCACTGTATACAGATGGGCGGGCAGGTAGGCAAGTGTCCAGGTATGAAGGTATGAATGTGGGTAGGTCGATGGTTTGGCAGGTAGATGGCTGGGTAAGTCGACAGGCATGCAGGCATGAATGTGGGTATGCAGGTGGGTAGGCAGGAAGGGGGGGGGAGGGTGAGTGAGTGAGAATAATACAAACACACACACAGGTAAAGAAATGAGACCCGCATGGGGCGCATTAGATTACAGCCTTGGCCAAGCGGTGGAGGCGTGTGTGTGCGTGTATGTGTGTGTGTGTGCGTGCGTGTGTACGTGTGAGTGTATGTGTGCATGGGTGTGTGTGCGTATGTGTGCGCGTGTATGTGTGCGCGTGTGTGTGCATGTGTGCATGGGTGTGTGTGCATATGTGTGCGCGTGTATGTGTGCGCGTGTGTGTGCATTGTGTGTGCGTGTGTGTGCGCGTGTGTATGTGCGTGCATGTGTGCGTGTGCATGTGTGTGTGTGCATGTGTGTGTGTGCGTGTGTGCGTGTACGTGCGTGTGCATGTGTGTGCATGCGTGTGTGCGTGAGTGTATGTGTGTGCGTGCGTGTGCATGCTTGCGTGTGTGCATGTGTGTGCATGCGTGTGTGCGTGTATGTGTGCATGCGTGTGTGCGTGAGTGTATGTGTGTGGGTGTGTGTGGGGGGAGTGGTGGTGCAGCGGTTAGCGCTACGCTGCGCTACGAACCCGGCGACCCGAGTTTGATTCCCGCTCACGGCCAACACCGGTGACGATTATCTGAACCGGTTATGGATCTCCCCTAGGTCGACTCAGCCTCAAACGAGTACCTGGTGCGGTGTGTAAACATCGCCACTGGGGAGACAAAGGCGGTCGGGCATCGAACTGGCCACCCACCCCTCGTGTACCGGTCCGGCCATCGTAGGTTCTCGCTAACAGCACTTGCCCCTACAGTCTGTTAAGGCTACACGGGGGATCTTTGTCTTTGTGTGCGAATGAGTGTGTGTGTGTGAGAACACCCCTATAGCCTCCGCAAGCAGTTGGGAGCAAGTGCTGTGAAGCGAGTGGCATTGATGAAGGCCGGCACGGCGCACGATGGGGCGAGTGGCCCAGTGGCGTTGTTTAAACACCGCACCGGGTACTCATTTGAGGCCGAGCCGACCTAGGGGAGCCCCGGGACCGTTTCAGATACTCGTCACCGGTGTTGGCCGTGAGCGGGAATCGAACTCGGGCCACCGGGTTCAAAGTGCAGCGCGCTCCCCACACACAAACCCACACACTCAGGCACACACATGCACACACGCGCACACATACACGCACGCACACACGCATGCACACGCACACATGCACACACACACACATGCACACACACGCGCACGCGCACACACACGCATGCACACGCGCACGCGCACACACACGCATGCACACATGCACGCGTACACATGCACACATACACGCACGCACACGTACACGCACGCGCACAGACATATTAACAAAATAATCAAATGACAAAAACCTTGAGAAAAATGTAAAAGAACGACGATTCAAACGGCACGGCAGGATGGACGAGGAAGAGGATGGATGAGGATGGATGGAGGATGATGGAGCGAGGAGGAGGATGCAGGAGGGGTGGTGATTTGGCAAGGTGGCGGCAACGGAATTACCGCTTCATTTTTCCCCCTTCTTCAAGGGCTGCAGCTTTGTTCCAAAATATGTCCCCCCCCCCCCGCCACCCCTCCCCCCCGATCCTCCCCGAACTTCGCGGCGTGTTTTTCTGAAATCCAAGACTCTCGCCATCCCTCGCACTCGCTCACCCTCTCCCCCTCTCTCTCGCTCACTCACTCTCTCTCTCGCTCACTCACTCTCTCTCTCGCTCACTCACTCTCTCGCTCACTCTCTCACTCTCTCCCCCCTCTCTCTCGCTCACTCACTCTCTCTCACGATCACTCACTCTCTCGCTCACTCTCTCACGATCACTCACTCTCTCGCTCACTCTCTCACTCTCTCCCCCCTCTCTCTCGCTCACTCACTCTCTCTCTCACGATCACTCACTCTCTCCCCCTCTCACTCACTCTCTCGCTCACTCTCTCACTCTCTCACCCTCTCCCCCCTCTCACTCACTCTCTCGCTCACTCTCTCACTCTCTCACCCTCTCCCCCTTCTCACTCGCTCACTCACTCTCTCACGATCACTCACTCTCTCTCTCTCACTCTCTCTCTCACTCTCTCGCTCACTCTCGATCACTCCCTCGCTCTCTCACTCTCGATCACTCTCTTGCTCTCTCACCCTCTCACTCACTCTCTCGCTCACTCTCGATCACTCCCTCTCTCTCACTCTCTCACTCTCTCACTCTCTCACTCTCTCCCCCTCTCACTCACTCTCTTGCTCTCTCACTCTCTCACTCACTCTCGCTCCCTCTCTCACGATCACTCTCTCACTCACTCTCACTCTCTCTCACTATCTCCATGATCCTTCTCTCTCTCTCTCCCGTGGCGGTTGTAGATTTCTAAATGTTATTTTCAATCGCGAGCGCCACGCTCCTAACCGCACGTGAGCAAGCCTCACCCTTCACCTGCCGAGCCCTGAGCTTACACACGCGGGGGGACGTGGGTGAGCGTGGTGAGTGTGGATGAGCGTGGGTGAGCGTGGGTTACTGGTGAGCATCGGTGAGTGAGCCTCACCGTCTACCTGGCGAGGCTTGAGCTTGGACACGCCGCAGTGAGCGAGAGCGCGCGGGCGAGTGAGCGTGGGTGTATGGGCGAGTGAGCGAGTGAGTGTGGGTGTATGGGCGAGTGAGCGTGGGTGTATGGGCGAGTGAGCGTGGGTGTATGGGCGAGCGAGCGTGGGTGTATGGCGAGCGAGCGTGGGTGTATGGGCGAGCGAGTGGTGAGCGAGTGGTGAGGGTGGTGAGCGAGTGGTGAGCGTGGTGAGCGGGTGGTGAGCGGGTGGTGAGCGGGTGGCGAGCGGTTGGTGAGCGGGTGGTGAGCGAGTGGCGAGCGAGTGGCGAGCGGGTGGCGAGCGGGTGGTGAGCGAGTGGTGAGCGAGTGGTGAGCGAGCGGTGTGAGTGGGTGGTGAGCGGGTGGTGAGCGAGTGGCGAGCGAGTGGCGAGCGGGTGGCGAGTGAGTGGTGAGCGAGTGGTGAGCGAGTGGTGAGCGAGTGGTGAGCGAGTGGTGAGCGAGTGGTGAGTGGNTGGTGAGCGAGCGAGTGGTGAGCAAGTGAGTGGTGAGCGACCCTCACCGTCCACCTGGTGGGGCTTCAGCTTGCACACGAGGGAGCGAGCGAGTGGTGAGTGGTGAGCGGTGGGTGAGCGGGTCGNGCGGTGGTGAGCGAGTGGTGAGCGGGTGGTGAGCGAGCGAGTGGTGAGCAAGTGAGTGGTGAGCGACCCTCACCGTCCACCTGGTGGGGCTTCAGCTTGCACACGAGGGAGCGAGCGAGTGGTGAGCGAGTGGTGAGCGAGTGGTGAGCGGTGGTGAGCGAGCGAGTGGTGAGCGAGTGTTGGTGAGCGACCCTCACCGTCCACCTGGTGGGGCTTGAGCTTGCACACGAGGGAGTGAGCGAGCGTGGGTGTATGGGCGAGCGAGTGGTGAGCGAGTGGTGAGGGGTTGNTGAGCGAGTGGTGAGCGTGGTGAGCGTGGTGAGCGGTGAGGGGTTGGTGAGCGAGTGGTGAGCGNTGGTGAGCGAGTGGTGAGCGACTCTCACCGTCCACCTGGTGAGGCTTGAGCTTGCACACGAGGGAGCGAGCGACTGAGCGTGGGTGTAGGGGCGAGCGAGTGGTGAGCGAGTGTTGGTGAGCGACTCTCACCGTCCACCTGGTGAGGCTTCAGCTTGCACACGAGGGAGTAAGCGACTGAGCGTGGGTGTATGGGTGAGCGAGTGGTGAGCGAGTGGTGAGCGACTCTCACCGTCCACCTGGTGAGGCTTCAGCTTGCACACGAGCGAGCGCAGCACCTCCACGACGGGCTCGTGGGTCTCGGGGTCCTCCTCCAGCACGAGCTTCGTGGTGATGGGGCACGGCGCAATCGCCTCGTCCTCGATCACTATCACCTGCACCGGCACGCACGCAGAGTCACACAGAGTCACCCAGAGTCACGCAGAGTCACTCACGCAGAGTCACGCAGAGTCACGCACCGTCACGCACGCAGAGTCACACAGAGTCACTCACGCAGAGTCACCCAGAGTCACGCACGCAGAGTCACTCACGCAGAGTCACTCACGCAGAGTCACGCACGCACAGTCACGCAGAGTCACGCACGCAGAGTCACCCAGAGTCACGCAGAGTCACTCAGAGTCACTCAGAGTCACTCACGCAGAGTCACGCAGAGTCACCCAGAGTCACGCACGCAGAGTCACTCACGCAGAGTCACGCACGCAGAGTCACTCACGCAGAGTCACGCACGCAGAGTCACGCAGAGTCACGCACCGTCATGCACGCAGAGCCACGCACGCAGAGTCACGCACCGTCACGCACCGTCACGCACCGTCACGCACGCAGAGTCACGCACCGTCACGCACCGTCACGCACGCAGAGTCACGCACGCAGAGTCACGCAGAGTCACTCACGCAGAGTCACTCACGCAGAGTCACTCACGCAGAGTCACTCACGCAGAGTCACTCACGCAGAGTCACTCACGCAGAGTCACTCACGCAGAGTCACTCACGCAGAGTCACTCACGCAGAGTCACTCACGCAGAGTCACTCACACAGAGTCACTCTCGCACAGGCAGACACAGTCACGCACCGTCACCCAGAGTCACGCACGCAGAGTCACGCAGAGTCACTCACACAAAGTCACGCTGAGTCACACACGCAGAGTCACGCACCGTCACGCACGCAGAGTCACTCACGCAGAGTCACGCAGAGTCACTCACGCAGAGTCACGCAGAGTCACTCACGCAGAGTCACGCAGAGTCACGCACGCAGAGTCACGCAGAGTCACTCACGCAGAGTCACGCAGAATCACTCACGCAGAGTCACGCAGAGTCACGCACGCAGAGTCACGCAGAGTCACTCACGCAGAGTCACGCAGAGTCACTCACGCAGAGTCACGCAGAGTCACTCACGCAGAGTCACTCACGCAGAGTCACGCAGAGTCACTCACGCAGAGTCACGCAGAGTCACTCACGCAGAGTCACGCAGAGTCACTCACGCAGAGTCACACAGAGTCACGCAGAGTCACTCACGCAGAGTCACGCAGAGTCACGCAGAGTCACTCACGCAGAGTCACTCACGCAGAGTCACGCAGAGTCACGCACGCAGAGTCACCCAGAGTCACACACGCAGAGTCACGCAGAGTCACTCACGTAGAGTCACTCAGAGTCACGCAGAGTCACTCAGAGTCACTCAGAGTCACTCACGCAGAGTCACTCAGAGTCACGCAGAGTCACACAGAGTCACGCAGAGTCACGCAGAGTCACTCAGAGTCACTCACACAGAGTCACGCAGAGTCACTCACACAGAGTCACGCAGAGTCACTCACACAGAGTCACGCAGAGTCACGCAGAGTCACGCACGCAGAGTCACTCACGCAGAGTCACTCACGCAGAGTCACCCTGAGTCACGCAGAGTCTACTCTCTGTGACCCTCTGACCATCACACCAACTAGTTAACTAACTAGCTAGCTAACCAGCCAACTAACTCGCGACTCGCCTCGCGCAGCTTGTCGCGCTCGGCGACGATGCCGCTCCTCCTCTTCCTTGAGCGCCTGCTGCGTCTACTCTGTGACCCTCTGACCATCACACCAACTAGTTCACTAACTAGTTCACTAGCTAGTTCACTAGCTAGTTAACTAGCTAGTTCACTAGCTAGTTAACTAGCTAACCAGCCACCTAACTCGCTCGAGACTCGCCTCGCGCAGCTGATCACGCTCGGTGACACGCCGCTCCTCCTCCATCGCCCGCCGCGTCTCCTGTGACCCTCTGACCATCATAACTAGTTCACTAGCCAGTTCACTAACTAACTAGTTAACTAACTAGCGACTCGCCTCGCGCAGCTTGTCGCGCTCCTTCTCGCGCTCGGCGACGCGACGTCGCCTCTCCTCCTCTTCCTTGAGCGCCTGCTGCGTCTCGTCGCGAAGCTTCGTGTCCTTGATGATCTTGCGGATCTTCTTGCGCCCCTTGCCGGGCGACTTGGAGTCGTCGTCGTCCGAGTCGTCCTCCTCGTCCGAGCTGCCCTCGTCATCGGAGCCCTTCCTCTTCTTCTTCCTCCTCCTCTTGCGCTTGCGCTCGCTCTCGTCAGAGTTCTGCCGGCGATGGCGGCGATGGTGGAGATGGTGGAGATGGTGGAGATGGTGGATGGTGGAGATGGTGGAGATGGCGGCGATGGCGGCGATGGCGGAGATGGCGGCGATGGCGGCGATGGCGGCGATGGCGGCGATGGCGGAGATGGCGGAGATGGCGGCGATGGCGGCGATGGTGGAGATGGCGGAGATGGCGGCGATGGTGGAGATGGTGGCGATGGCGGCGATGGTGGAGATGGCGGAGATGGCGGCGATGGCGGCGATGGCGGCGATGGTGGAGATGGTGGAGATGGCGGCGATGGTGGAGATGGCGGCGATGGTGGAGATGGCGGCGATGGCGGCGATGGTGGAGATGGTGGAGATGGCGGCGATGGCGGCGATGGTGGAGATGGTGGAGATGGCGGCGATGGTGGAGATGGCGGCGATGGCGGCGATGGTGGAGATGGTGGAGATGGTGGAGATGGTGGAGATGGTGGAGATGGTGGCGATGGTGGAGATGGTGGCGATGGCGGCGATGGTGGAGATGGCGGCGATGGTGGAGATGGTGGAGATGGTGGAGATGGCGGCGATGGTGGAGATGGCGGCGATGGTGGAGATGGCGGCGATGGCGGCGATGGTGGAGATGGCGGCGATGGCGGCGATGGTGGAGATGGCGGCGATGGCGGCGATGGTGGAGATGGTGGAGATGGCGGCGATGGCGGCGATGGTGGAGATGGCGGCGATGGTGGAGATGGTGGCGATGGTGGAGATGGTGGAGATGGTGGAGATGGTGGAGATGGCGGCGATGGTGGAGATGGTGGAGATGGTGGAGATGGTGGAGATGGTGGCGATGGCGGCGATGGTGGAGATGGTGGAGATGGCGGAGATGGCGGAGATGGTGGAGATGGCGGCGATGGCGGAGATGGTGGAGATGGCGGCGATGGCGGAGATGGCGGAGATGGCGGCGATGGTGGCGATGGTGGAGATGGTGGCGATGGCGGCGATGGTGGAGATGGCGGCGATGGTGGAGATGGTGGAGATGGCGGCGATGGTGGAGATGGCGGCGATGGCGGCGATGGTGGAGATGGTGGAGATGGTGGAGATGGCGGCGATGGTGGAGATGGTGGAGATGGCGGCGATGGCGGCGATGGCGGAGATGGCGGCGATGGTGGAGATGGTGGAGATGGCGGCGATGGCGGCGATGGCGGAGATGGTGGAGATGGCGGCGATGGTGGAGATGGCGGCGATGGTGGAGATGGTGGAGATGGCGGCGATGGTGGAGATGGTGGAGATGGCGGCGATGGCGGCGGATGGTGGAGATGGCGGAGGAGGAGGGGTGGAGGAGGAGGGAGGGGTGGAGGAGGAGGGAGGGGTGGAGGAGGAGGGAGGGGTGGAGGAGGAGGGAGGGGTGGAGGAGGAGGGAGGGGTGGAGGAGGAGGGAGGGGTGGAGGAGGAGAGGTTAGGGGTCAAATCGCCGGACGCCGTCATCAGTGACACCGTCATCAGCATCGTCAAACATGGTCATCATAAACATCATTGTCGTCATCGTCGTCAACTATGGGTCTCTGTGTGAGTCTATGGGTCTCTGTGTGAGTCTATGAGTCTCTGTGTGAGTCTATGGGTCTCTGTGTGTGAGTCTATGGGTCTCTGTGTAGTCTATGGGTCTCTGTGTGAGTCTACGGGTCTCTGTGCGAGTCTACGGGTCTCTGTGCGAGTCTACGGGTCTCTGTGCGAGTCTACGGGGTCTCTGTGTGAGTCTATGGGTCTCTGTGTGAGTCTCTGTGTGAGTCTATGGGTCTCTGTGTGAGTCTATGAGTCTCTGTGTGAGTCTACGGGTCTCTGTGTGAGTCTACGGGTCTCTGTGTGAGTCTACGGGTCTCTGTGTGAGTCTACGGGTCTCTGTGTGAGTCTACGGGTCTCTGTGAGTCTACGGGTCTCTGTGTGAGTCTACGAGTCTCTGTGTGAGTCTACGAGTCTCTGTGTGAGTCTGTGTGAGTCTACGGGTCTGTGCGAGTCTACGGGTCTCTGTGCGAGTCTACGGGTCTCTGTGTGAGTCTATGGGTCTCTGTGTGAGTCTCTGTGTGAGTCTATGGGTCTCTGTGTGAGTCTATGGGTCTCTGTGTGAGTCTACGGGTCTCTGTGTGAGTCTACGGGTCTGTGAGAGTCTACGGGTCTCTGTGTGAGTCTATGGGTCTCTGTGTGAGTCTACGGGTCTCTGTGTGAGTCTACGGGTCTCTGTACGAGTCTACGGGTCTCTGTGTGAGTCTATGGGTCTCTGTGTGTGAGTCTATGGGTCTCTGTGTGAGTCTATGGGTCTCTGTGTGAGTCTACGGGTCTCTGTGTGAGTCTATGGCTCTCTGTGTGAGTCTATGGGTCTCTGTGTGAGTCTCTGTGTGAGTCTACGGGTCTCTGTACGAGTCTACGGGTCTCTGTGTGAGTCTATGGGTCTCTGTGTGAGTCTATGGGTCTCTGTGTGAGTCTATGGGTCTCTGAGTCTACGGGTCTCTGTGTGAGTCTATGGCTCTCTGTGTGAGTCTATGGGTCTCTGTGTGAGTCTCTGTGTGAGTCTATGGGTCTCCGTGTGAGTCTATGGGTCTCTGTGTGAGTCTACGGGTCTCTGTGCGAGTCTACGGGTCTCTGTGCGAGTCTACGGGTCTCTGTGTGTCTATGGGTCTCTGTGTGAGTCTATGGGTCTCTGTGTGAGTCTACGGGTCTCTGTGTGAGTCTACGGGTCTCTGTGTGAGTCTATGGGTCTCTGTGTGAGTCTACGGGTCGGGGACGCTACCTCGTCGGACGAAGACTCCTGGACCTTGATGCGTCGCCGCTTTTTCTTCTGCTTGTAGCTCCGTTGCGTCTCCTCCTCCCCACCTTCTTTGACGACCTTCGAACCCCCGAAACACAAACGCCGCTCGCTCACCAACTCAAAGGACCAGAGGGGGGGGGGGGGGCGATCTGTAAGGTCGGAAGTAGTCGATCGCACGGCCGATGATTTGGGTCTGATAAGCGAGACCCTTTAAAAAAGGTCAAGGCGCAGCCCTGCAAGTGCCAGCCAGCGCCACTGCCGGCGGACAGGGCCTCCGCTCTAGAGGGAGCCTCCATTGACGCGCCGTCTTCTCTACGAATCCTCGTAGTTTCGTGCTGCCAAGCGGACGGCAGGAGGGGAGGGGGTGGGGTGGGGGAATTATTTTACGGCCGAGTGGACCTAGGGGAGGGCGAGGCGCTGCACCTGGTCTTGTAGGACTTCTTCTTGCTGTCCGACTGCGAGTCGGAGGTCGTCCCGTCCAGCTCGGACTTGCGCAGCGACCCGGAGCTCTCCTCCCCCTCCTCCTCATCGTCGTCGTCGTCAGAGTCGTCGTCGCTGTCTGGGAGGTCGCAGTGCAGCGAGAGGGGGGGCGGGGTGGGTGGGGAGGGAGGGAGAGCGTCGGCAACATCAATCATCATCATCGGCAACATCAGCAGCAGCAAGCATCATCAGCAGCAGTCAGCATCATCATCAGCAGCAGTCAGCNTCATCATCAGCAGCAGTCAGCAGTCATCATCAGCAGCAGTCAGCNTCATCATCAGCAGCAGTCGCATCATCATCATCATCAGCAGCAGTCGCATCATCAGCAGCAGGATGATCATCAGCAGCAGCGTCAGCATCGTCAGCAGAGTGATTATCACCACAGGAGGACAAAGATTAAAGAGATGGAGACACACAAGGGAGACACGGGGGAGATGTGGGGAGACGGGAGAGACATGGGGAAACATGGGGAGACACGGGGAGACACGGAGAGACACACAAGGGAGACGCGGGAGACATGGGGGAGACGCGGTGAGACACACACGGGAGACATGGGGGAGACACGGGAGACATGGGGGAGATGCGGGGAGACTTGGGGGAGACACGGGGAGACACGGGGGAGACATAGGGGAGACATGGGGAGACATGGGGAGACGCGGTGAGACACACACGGGAGACATGGGGAGACACGGGAGACTTGTGGAGACACACACGGCGTGGGGGGACTCCCACCGGCCGTGTTGATGCCCCGGTTGGTTTGCGTCGAGGCTTCTTGGGCGTCCGCTCCTCGTCGTCGTCATCCTCCTCCTCGTCGCCCTCCTCCTTCCCCTCCTGCTCGCAGACACAGCAGCAGCAGCAGCAGACGCAGCAGCAGCAGCAGACACAGCAGCAGCAGCAGCAGCCCGGAGTCACCAACGGTCCACGCAGGGAGCGAATGAGCGAGTGAATGAGTGAGTGGGCAAGTGAGCGAGTGGGTGAATGAGCGAGTGAAGGAGTGAATGGGCGAGTGAGCGAGTGAGTGAGTGGGCGAGTGGGTGAATGAGCGAGTGAATGAGCGAGTGGACAAGTGAGCGAGTGGTGAATGAGCGAATGAGCGAGTGAATGAGCGAGTGGGCAAGTGAGCGAGTGGGTGAATGAGCGAATGAGCGAGTGAATGAGCGAGTGGACAAGTGAGCGAGTGGTGAATGAGCGAATGAGCGAGTGAATGAGTGAGTGGGCAAGTGAGCGAGTGGGTGAATGAGCGAGTCAAGGAGTGAACGGGCGAGTGAGCGGTGGGCGAGCGAGCCGGCGGTTGAGCGAGCAGCGTGCGAACGAGCGAGTGGGTGAGTGACCGAACGAACGAGTGAGCGAACGAACAAGTGAGCGGGCAAGTGAGCAATTGAACGAACGAGCGGGCGATTTGAGGAGCGAGCGAGCGAGTGCGTGGCGAGCGAGCGAGCGACCTTGGCCCCCTTGCGTGCGCGTGCCGAGTCCGAGTCACTCTCCACGAGCTTGTGGCGCAGGAGGTGGTGGCGGAAACGCGACTTGCTGGGATCTCAAAGTCCGAGTCGGAGCCTCCTCCTCCTCCATCGCCGTCGTCACCATCCCCTCCTCCTCCTCCGCACCGTCACCGCTGCCTGGAGGGCGAAACAGAATCCGTGTGTCGAGCGGCAGCAGCAGCAGCAGCAGGAGGAATCCGATGAGCTACGAAGTCACCCATCAAGTCACCCACCTCACCCACCACCTCACCTCACCCACCCACCACCTCAGCCACCTCACCCACCCACCTCACCCACATCACCCACCCACCAAGTCACCCACCCACGACCTCACCCACCCACCTCACCCCCACCACCTCGCCCATCAAGTCACCCACCTCACCCACCAACTCGCCCATCAAGTCACCCACCTCACCCACCACCACCTCGCCCATCAAGTCACCCACCTCACCCACCCCCTCAGCCACCTCATCCACCTCACCCACCGACCTCATCCACCTCACCCACCACCAATTCACCCAGCCACCAATTCACCCACCCACCTCACCCCACCACCTCGCCCATCAAGTCACCTACCTCACCCACCACCTCACCCACCCCTCACCACCACCTCACCCACCCACCTCACCCACCCACCACCTCACCCACCCATCAAGTCACCTACCTCACCCATCAAGTCACCTACCTCACCCACCACCTCACCCACCCCCTCACCCACCACCTCACCCACCCACCTCACCCACCCACCACCTCACCCACCCATCAAGTCACCTACCTCACCCATCAAGTCACCTACCTCACCCACCACCTCACCCACCCCTCACCCACCACTCACCCACCCACCTCACCCACCCACCACCTCACCCACCCATCAAGTCACCTACCTCACCCATCAAGTCACCTACCTCACCCACCACCTCACCCACCACCTCACCCACCCACCACCTCACCCACCCCTCACCCACCACCTCACCCACCACCTCACCCACTCACCCACTCACCCACCACTCACCCACCCACCACCTCACCCACCACCTCACCCACCAAATCATCCACCGAGTCACCCACCTCACCACCCACCCCCTGGTTGTCTCTCTCTCTCTCTCTCACCACCCATCTCTCTGTGGGTTCAGTGGTCGTGTCAAAGACCCCGTGTTGACACGGATGGCAGAATGACCGAGACCTAGGGGTCTGGGTCGTTCCACTGCTGGATGAATATCAATGCGACGATGTCTCTACCCTGCGTGCGTTCTCTAATACATGTGTTCCTCCATTGCAACAATCATCACCACCATGATCTACTGGATGAAGCTCAAATGTGATGAAGATGACTCTAATCTGCGTGCTCCTCTCTCTGTCTTACGCTGTATGACTGACAGCACCGACACCTCAACTTACTCCACCTTTATTGCATTCTCATTATCAAGTTCAAGTGCCATGAAAAAGGGCCATTACGATAATTAGATTTTTTACCCTTCTATCTGGCAACAAAACTGACACCTTTTTACAAGGAGTCATGCTTGCATAGACCACAATACCTGCAGTCGTAATGCAAACAAAAAACATAACTCTGATAATGTGTGCACTGTCCTTGAAGTTGATTGGTCCACACCCGAGACAGCTTTTCTTAGAGCCTAGTCTCCAATGGTGTTGGACCAATCAACTTCAAGGACAGTGCATAGCATTATCTTATCAGAGTTGTTTCTTTTTGTTTACATTTTGACTGCTTGTGTTGTGGTTATTGCAAACATGATCCCTTGTATAAAGGTGTCAGTTTTTGTACCAGTTGAAAGGGTAAAAACCTATCACTATATTTTGCCACTGGTAAAGGAGATGTCTCATAGTATGATAATTGTTTTTTTTACCCTTTTATCTGGCAACAAAACTGACACCTTTTTTTTACAAGGAGTCATGTTTGCATAGACCACAATACCTGCAGTCATAATTCAAACAAAAAACACAACTCTGATAATGTACGCACTGTCCTTGAAGTTGATTGGTCCACACCCGAGACAGCTTTCCTTAGAGCCTAGTCTCACATGGGTTGGACCAGATGACGCCAAAAGGCGCACAACTCAAAGACAACGCACCATCAGAGTATGAGAGCTCGGGGTAAGCATTTACACCATTGGTACCTCATTTGCCAGTAAAAATATGATAATTGTTTTTACCCTTCTATCTGGCAACAAAACTGACACCTCTTTTTTACAAGGAGTCGTGTTTGCATAGACCACAATACCTGCAGTTGTAATGCAAACAAAAAACACACAACTCTGATAATGTATGCACTGTCCTTGAAGTTGATTGGTCCACACCTGAAACAGCTTTCCTTAGAGCCCAGTCTCACATGGTGTTGGACCAGATGACGCCAAAAGGTGTGAGTTTTGTTGCCAGATAAAATGGTAAAAAAACAATCATATTTTGTCTTCTGGCAAATGAGGTTCCAATGTTAAATTTCGATTTAAAGCTTTCGTGACTGCAGGGATTCATCTTCTTGGTTCTTTCGGTAAAGTCACGTAGAAGGGAAATAATAAACTAATAAAAATAACACATTATAAAATAATTCTCGCGACGTTTCGGCCACAACGCAAGCAGCCGTCCGTACGTGACTTTACCGAAAGAACCAAGAAGAAGGTTCCAATGGTGTAAAGGCCATTACATGAAATGTCACACACAAGGCTCTCCCGTACAGCCTTAACAGACTGTCGGGGCAAGGGCTTGTCAGCGTGCAGCAGTGCCTATGAATGCCGGCATGCCCGACCGCCTTTGTCACGAGGTACTCATTTAAGGCCGAGTCGACCTAGGGGAGAGTGGCGCGGCGCCTACCGCTCCACCGCCGCTTCCACCCCAAGGAAAAGGTAAACATTTAACAAAGTAACATTCCAACGGATATTTTTCTCGTGTTATTATTATAAAAAAGAAAGATGATGACGGTGATAAGAATAATAAATGCTCGGCGTGTCTTTCCGCTGCTTGCGAGATGGCCCTGACGATGACAGACACATCCACCGCCGCCGCCGCCGCCACCACCACCACCACCACCACACCACCACCACCGCCAACACCATCATTGCCACACCACCGCCACCACCACCACCACCACCGCCACCGCCACCACCATCATCACCACACCACCGCCACCGCCACCACCGCCGCCGCAGCCACAACTGCCACTACCACCACAATAGAGGCACTGTTCCTGTGATGATGGTGACGATGGTGGTGATGATGGTGGTGATGATGATGATGATGATGGTGGTGAAGATGGCGATGATGATGGTGGTGATGATGGTGCTGGTGATGATGGTGATGATGGTGCTGGTGACGATGGTGCTGGTGACGATGATGATGGTGGTGGTGATGATGATGATGATGGCGGTGGTGATGGTGATGGGTGGTGGTGATGATGATGATGGTGGTGGTGATGGTGATGATGTTGGTGATGGTGATGATGGTGATGATGATGATGGTGGTTAAGGCGGCGCTGTGACCACGACCGTCGCCATCGTCGTCACCTCACCTCCTCCCTTGCTCCTCTTCTTCCCAGCCGCCTGCTCATCCTCCTTATCATCGTCCTCCGAAGAGCTGTCCTCTCCCGACAGCTTCCCCACCATGATCTCTTGCAGCAGCATAGACTTGGCGATCCTTAGCACACAAAGACAGAGGTCCCCCCCGTTGTAGCCTTCAACAAACTGCTGGGGCAAGTGCCATCTCCCCGGCAATGTACTCGTTTGAGGCCGAGTCGACCTAGGGAGGGCCCAGGATCGGTTCATTTAATCGTCACCGGCGTTGGCCGTGAGCGGGAATCGAACTCGGGCCAACGGGTTTGTAGCGCGGCGCGGGAACCGCTACACGTACACACACACACACACGTACACACATGTACACACATGCACACTTGTACACACACGCACACACACGCACACTTGTACACACACGCACACGCACGCACACGCACGCACACGTACACGCACACGCACGCACACTTGTACACACACGCACACTTGTACACACAAACACAAAGATCCCTTATATAGCCTGAACAGACTGTTGGAGCAAGTGCTGTTAGCGAGGTCTCACAGAGACCCGTAGGTGTTTGCAGAGACTCGAAGACTCATCACACACTCGCACATCGACCGGATGGTTGCGTGTGGTGGCGTTGGGGTCAAGTGTGGGGATACTCTCCACCACTCGTCCAAGACGTGCGAGACTGCTTGGAAGAGTAGGCCAAGCTACCTGAGTGTCTGTCTCTCACTCTCTCTCTCAAGCGCTTCTTGTTAGTGGAGGGTCCCCTTCCTCCAGCTGCAATCGAGCGAGCGATCGATTGATCGATAAGCGAGAGAACGAGCAAGTGATCGATTGATCGATAAAGCTATGGCTGCAGGGTTTTGGTGGTACATGTTGTTTATGCCATTTATTGTGAAAATTCCGTCACAGTTCCTATGATCACTGTTTCATTGCTTTCATGACTTTATTTTGGTGATTTCGAAAAGTGTATTGGTTTAGCCATGTTTGTTTGTTGTAGTACAGAGTTAGACTGATGGCCTTAATCTAAGTTGTGTTGTGTTGTTGTTGTTTGACTTGCATCCCACTGAGATATTTGCACACAGTGTTGGTGTACGGTGTTTTTTTCTGCAATATTTTGCTGTCTTTTCTTGGATTTTCTGTTTGCACTTAGTCACATCTTCACTTTAAGATGTTTTTTGTCCATGTTTTTGTTTTTGTTTGTTGTGGTTGCACCCGATTCAAGAGCTGAATGGCTCACAGGGCTATACCTAATACATGAACTTGAAGTGATCGATTGATCGATCAAGCGATAGAGCAAGTGAGAGAGCGATTGAGCGAGCGGCCGATTGATCGATTGATCAATCGATCAGGCAAGTGATCAAGCGATCGAGCGACGATGAAGCGAGCGCTTGCGGGGCTGAGCCTCTAACAGAGTTCTCCGCCGTACAGAGGAGGAGGAGTTGGGGGGTGGGGGACGCAACGAGCTCAGGATTATTTCGGCCGTGCCGTTCCCGGCCCGCCCGTTACGTGGGCTAACCAGCACAAGGGATGTGAAGGGTGCGCGTGGTCTCCGCTGAAACCGGAGCCGGGCGATGGGGCCTTGGAGGTCGGGAGGGGGGAGGGGGTAGAGGAGGAGGAAGAGACAGGGCACCCCGCGTCTGTCGCCAGGAATTTGCCGGCAAAGACTCAATCGCTTCATTGTGGGGCCACGTCTCCAGCGGTCTCGGCTATGCACCCCCCCCCCCCAACTCTCTCTCTCTCTGCCTTCCCATCGCCCCCCTCTCTCCAGCCTCTCTCTCTGACTCCTCACCGCTCTCTTTCCTTCAGCTCGCTCTCTCGCGCTCTCACTCACTCGCTCTCGCTCGCTCTCTTTCCTTCAGCTCGCTCTCTCGCGCTCGCTCTCTCTCTCTCTCATTCTCTCTCTCCCACTCTCGCTCAACTCACTCGCTCTCACTCGCTCCCCCCCCCTCTCCATTCTCTCTCTCTTCCTCATCTCTCTCTCGCTCTCTCTCTGCCTTCCCACCGCCCCCCTCTCTCTCCAGCCTCTCTCTCTGACTCCTCACTGCCCCCCCCCCTCTCTCTCTCTCTCCATTCTCTCTCTCTTCCTCATCTCTCTCCCCACTCGCTCGTCTCTTCCTCCCCACCGCTCTCTCTCTCTCTCTCCCCCGCTCTCACCCCCTTGACCCCCCCCCTCACCCTTCTCTCTCTCACCTCCTCTACACCTCTCCACCATTCTCTCTCTCCTCCTCTACACCTCTCCACCACTCCCCTCTATTCTCCCTTCTCTCTCACCTCCACACCACTCCCCATTCTCTCTCCCTTCTCTCTCTCTCTCCCCATCTTCTCCGCCACCCCCCCCCCCCACCACCTCTGTCTAGCTTTGCACTATAAGTACTTCCTCCAAGAAGAAGACGAAACAAATCTATCAATCAGAAAATAAACTACGACCGACAGGCGGAATGACGAAACCACAACGCGGGACACGGGGGGGTTGGAGGGGGGAGCAGAAAGACTTGGGATGGGGTGGGATATAGAAAGACACGGGGGGTGTGGGGGGACACTGGGGGGGGGCAGTGGGACCTGTCTTGGTGGAGTGGTGCAAGGTCCCCACACTTCACCCCACCGCCACGGGCGGTCGTCAGCTGCGGGTGTCCCGTCTGCGTGGCGGGTGGTGCTGGTGGTGGTGGTGGTGCTGGTGGTGGTGGTGGTGCTGGTGGTGGTGGTGCTGGTGGTGGTGGTGCTGGTGGTGGTGGTGCTGGTGGTGGGGAGCCGTCCCCATCATCCAGCAGCGATCCACCACGTGACACCACGGGACGCCACGGGACACCACGTGACACCACGGGACACCACGTGACACCACGAGACACCACGAGACACCACGGGACACCACGAGACACCACGGGACACCACGGGACACCACGGGACACCACGTGACACCACGGGACACCACGGGACACCACGTGACACCACGGGACACCACGTGACACCACGGACACCACGGGACACCACGGGACACCACGTGACACCACGGGACGCCACGTGACACCACGAGACACCACGGGACACCACGTGACACCACGAGACACCACGGGACACCACGGACACCACGGGACACCACGAGACACCACGGGACACCACGAGACACCACGGGACACCACGGGACACCACGGGACGCCACGGGACACCACGGGACACCACGGGACGCCACGAGACACCACGGGACACCACGGGACGCCACGGGACACCACGTGACACCACGAGACACCACGGGACACCACGAGACACCACGGGACGCCACGGGACGCCACGGACACCACGTGACACCACGGGACACCACGGGACACCACGGGACGCCACGAGACGCCACGGGACACCACGTGACACCACGAGACACCACGGGACGCCACGGGACGCCACGGGACACCACGTGACACCACGTGACACCACGGGACACCACGGGACGCCACGAGACACCACGGGACACCACGAGACACCACGGGACACCACGAGACACCACGGGACACCACGAGACACCACGGGACACCACGGGACGCCACGGGACACCACGTGACACCACGGGACACCACGGGACACCACGGGACACCACGTGACACCACGAGACACCACGTGACACCACGGGACACCACGGGACACCACGTGACACCACGGGACACCACGGGACGCCACGAGACACCACGGGACACCACGGGACACCACGGGACACCACGGGACGCTACCTGTTCTCTGGGCTGTCGTCACTCTCCTCGGACGCGGCGCCCGGCCCTCCTTCACCTCCTCGCCGCCATCGTCCTCGTCGTCTGCCGGAGAAGAGGGGAAGGGAGTGGTGGGACAAACCCACAGCACCTCGTGAAGCAGCCTCCTCGTCTGACCTGCTCCACCGCCGCGGCCGCGCGTCTGTTATGTACGTGCGCGTGTGTACGTGAACGCACAAACGTGTACGTGCGTAGGTACGTGCGCGTGGCCAGTTCGGGCTGCCCTCCGGCCTTGTGTGCGTGTCTGCGTGTGTCTGTTATGCCGCGCGTCTGTGTGCGCGTCTGTTATGTACGTGCGCGTGTGTACGTGAACGCACAAACGTGTACGTGCGTAGGTACGTGCACGTGGCCAGTTCGGGCTGCCCTCCGGCCTTGTGTGCGTGTCTGAGTGTGTCTGTTATGCCGCGTGTCTGTGTGCGCGTCTGTTATGTACGTGCGCGTGTGTACGTGAACGCACAAACGTGTACGTGCGTAGGTACGTGCGCGTGGCCAGTTCGGGCTGCCCTCCGGCCTTGTGTGCGTGTCTGCGTGTGTCTGTTATGCCGCGCGTCTGTGTGCGCGTCTGTTATGTACGTGCGCGTGTGTACGTGAACGCACAAACGTGTACGTGCGTAGGTACGTGCGCGTGGCCAGTTCGGGCTGCCCTCCGGCCTTGTGTGCGTGTCTGCGTGTGTCTGTTATGCCGCGTGTCTGTGTGCGCGTCTGTTATGTACGTGCGCGTGTGTACGTGAACGCACAAACGTGTACGTGCGTAGGTACGTGCACGTGGCCAGTTCGGGCTGCCCTCCGGCCTTGTGTGCGTGTCTGCGTGTGTCTGTTATGCCGCGCGTCTGTGTGCGCGTCTGTTATGTACGTGCGCGTGTGTACGTGAACGCACAAACGTGTACGTGCGTAGGTACGTGCGCGTGGCCAGTTCGGGCTGCCCTCCGGCCTTGTGTGCGTGTCTGCGTGTCTGTTATGCCGCGTGTCTGTGTGGCCCGTGTGTGTGCGGGGAGCGGTGGCGCAGCGGTTAGCGCTACGAACCCGGCGGCCCGAGTTCGATTCCCGCTCACGGCCACCAACAGCGGTGACGATTATCTGAAACGGTCCTGGGTCTCCCATAGGTCGACTCAGCCTCAAATGAGTACCTGGTGCGGTGTGTAGTAAACATCGCCACCGGGGAGACAAAGGCGGCCGGGCGTGGTGCTGACCACCGACCCCTTCGTGTGCCGTGCCGGCCTTCATAGGCGCTCGCCAACAGCACTTGCCCCAAGAGTCTGTGAAGGCTACACGGGGGATCTTTGTCTTTGTGCGCGTGAGTGTGCTCGTGGGCTACACGGGGGCTGACTTGTCTGTGTGTGTGCGTGTGGCACCCTCTGGTGGCCGTTTGGTGAAACGTGTTGTGTGTGCGTGCGCAACCCGCGTGCCAACAAGGGTTTTGCCACCAAGTACTAAGTCATGTTTTGCAGAGGGGGTCAAATACTTATTTCCCTCATTAAAATGCAAATCAATTTATAACATTTTTGACATGCGTTTTTCTGGATTTTGTTGTTGTTATTCTGTCTCTCACTGCTCAAAAAAACCTACCATTAAAACTATAGACTGATCATTTCTTTGTCAGTGGGTAAACGTACAAAATCAGCAAGGGATCAAATACTTTTTTCCCTCACTGTACATACGTGTGCGTGTGTACGTGTGTGCGTGTGTATGCAAATGTGTACGCGTGTGTGCACGTGTGTACGTGTGTGTGTACGTGTGTGTGTACGTGTGTGTGTACGTGTGTGTGTACGTGTGTGTGTACGTGTGTGTGTACGTGTGTGCGCGTGCGTGTGTGTGTGCGGCCAGTCACCGGAGAAGTGCTGCCCTCCGGCCTTGGCGTCTGTCACGCTGTCCACGATCGTCTTGATCCTCTGTGCCGACGCGTCTGATTCATCCCCCTCATCCCCCTCCTCCTCCTCCTCGCCCCCTCCTCCTCCTCCTCCGCCGACGTCACCGACAGCTTGTCCACCTTTTCCTTCTTCACCCGCTCCTTCCGGGCCTTCCGTCGTAGGCGAGACTTCTTCCCTCCTCGCCCTCCTCCTCATCCTCCTCCTCCTCCTCATCATCCTCATCACCCGGCTCCTTCTTCACCTCCTTGTTCTTCAACGCCGCGCCCTTCTGCCTCTTCCTTCTTGCCGCCGCCGCCGCCGCCTCTTCATCATCGTCGTCGTCATCGTCGCCCCCCTTGGCCTTCCTGGCGCGCTTGGCTGGCCGCAGCTTGCCGAGACGCCCGATCTCCCGCTCCAGCTCCGGGTCGTAGTTGGACGAGTCGGACCGATGGCGCCGCCGTTTGGCGCTGGCCGACCTCGTGGTGGCGCGCGACGGTGACTCCGACGCCGCCGCCTTGCCGCGCTTCTTGCCCGGCCGGCTTCTCGTCTTCTTACCCTCCGCCGTGTCGTCGTCGTCGTCGTCAGCTGCTGCCTTGCCGCCCGCCGCTCTGCGCTTGCTCGCAAGTCCCGCACGCTTCCCCTTCTTCGCGACGCCTTTCTCATCCTCGCCGCCGTCGCCGCCACTGCCGTCCTTATCATCCTCCTCCTCCTCCTCGTCGGACGACGCCTCCCGCCCGCCCGCGCCGGCGTCCCTCGCCGACATCCTCAGGATGAGCGGCACCTCGTCCGAATCCGAGGCCTCGTCCGGCTCATCCTCGGCCTTCGTCCGTGTCCCCGCCCTCCCGGCGGCAGCGGCCCGTCAGAGTCGTCGTCGCGGTCGGCGTCGGCCCGCGACGACTTGCTCCCCGGCTTGGAGAGACGTCGCGGCGACGACGCCTCCTCCTCCTCGCCCGCTCCGCCCTCGCCGCCCTCGCTGCTGCTGCTGCTGTTGCCGTGGCGACGGGCGCCTTTCTCCTCGGCCGCCCCCCCCAGGAGGCGCTTGGCGACGCCCAGCGAGGGGCGGCGCCGCGGCGTCGTCTTCTGCCGCGGCGACCGCTTGCTGCCGTCCGCCGCGTCCGCCTGGTCGTCCCCGCCCGCCGGCGGGGAGACTTCCTTAGTTTCGACTTGGGCCTAGCGCCCTCCTCATCCTCCTCCTCTTTCCCCTCCTCCTCATCTCCCTCCTCCTTCCCTCATCTCCCTCCTCCTCCTCCTCCTCCCCCTGATCTCCGTTCTCTCTCTGCCCGGGCGGCCGCCGAAGACGGTGGCGGCCCGACTCCGCTTTGTCCACCTCTCCGGCGCCAGCGTCCTCCTCCTCCTCGCCCCCTCGCTCGTCTTCTCTCCCTTCTTCTGCTTCTGCTTCCCCTTCTTCCCTTCTCCTCGTCCTCCTCCTCGTCCTTCCGTTTCTTCTGCAGCGTCTTCTTGCTTCTCCTCGTCTTCTTGCCACCGTCGTCGCCGTCGTCACCGTCGCCGTCGTCGCGTTCCTTCTTCAGTCGCTCGGTCGTGGCGCGAGTACGTCTACCCTTCCCCTCCTCCCCTCTTCCTCCTCCCCCTCCTCCCCTCTCCTCCTCCCCTCCTCCTCCTCCTTCTCCCCCTTCTCCCCTCCTCCTTCTCCTCCTCCCCCTTCTCCCCCTCCTCCTTCTCCTCCTCCCCTCTTCCTCCTCCTCCCCCTCCTCCTTCTCCTCCTCCTCCTCCTTCTCTCCGTTCTCAAAATCGTCATCGGTGGCCACCACCTTGACAGGCCTCAGCCGCACCACGGGGCCCATCTTGACGTTGGGCTTGCGGGCAGCCCTCTCTTCGCGGGGTCACAGCCTCCTCCTCATCAGCCTCCTCCTCCTCCTCCTTCCCGTGGCTCTTAGCGTCGCCACCCTTGGCCTTACGCGATGCAGGCGGCGGCCGTTTCTTCCCGTTGGCCTTCTTCCTCTTCTTTGTCGTCGCTCTTACCTTGCTCTTTGTACCGCCATCATCCTCATCCCCCTCCTCCTCCTCCTCCACATCATCACCCTCCACATCATCACCCTCCACATGATCACCTTCCACATCATCACCCTCCTCCACCTCCTCTTCCCGCCGCTCGCCGTCGTTTGCCGATCGTCGACGCCGGCTTTGGCCGCGCCTCCAGCATCGGCGGCGGCTTTGCCGTCAGCGGCTTTGCCGTCGGCGGTACCAGCGGCTCCGGCGGGCTGCACGCACGACGAGATGTCGCTCAGCTCGGCGAGCAGCCACGAGTCGTCCGCCACGGCGTGCTCCGCCATGTCGAAGTCGAAGTCTGCCGTGAAGGCCGCGATCGGCTCATCGCCGCCCTCCGCTTTGCTCGCCGCGTCGACGCTCGACGACGACGGTTCCTCCGCCGAGGCCTTCGTTTTTCTGACGGCGCCATCGTCACTGCCGCCCTCTTCACCGCCCTCTTCGTCGCCGTCCCCTCCTTCTTCCGACGACGACGACGCCGCCGCCGCAGCAGCGTCACCCCCTCTCCGGGCTCCTCCGGCGAGCGGGCGGCGCGCGGAGACTTGCGCCGGTGGTGCCGCGGCGCCGCCGGCGAGGGAACGCCCGGCGAGGCCCGGCGCCGCTCCGACGCCGGGACCCTCGCAGGCTCCTCCTTCCCGGCGGGTCGCTCGGCCGGCGTGCCCTGGGACAACCGCTCATCGTCCTCCACCTCCGCGTCCTCCACCTCGTCGTCCTCCTTGTCGTCCACCTCCTTGTCGTCGGCCTTCTCGTCCACCTCCTTGTCGTCGGCCTTCTCGTCCACCTCCTTGTCGTCGGCCTTCTCCCTCGCCGCTCGCCGCCTGTCCTTGACTTTGTCCTTCGACGAGCGGCTCTCTGCCTGGGCCTTCCGCCCCCCACTATTTCCTTCCTTAGCGCCCTTCCCTCCTCCTCCTCCGCCCTCCTTCCCCTCCTCCTCCTTCCCTCCTCCTCCTCCTCGTCCTTCACCTCCGCTCCGGCCTTCGCCGCCTTCGCCGCCTTCGCCCGCCCCCCTTGGCCTCCAGCTCCCTGAGCGAGGCCGCCTGTGTGGCCACCTCCTCCTCCATGCTCCGGTGGAGGGCCACGTGGGCCTTCCTGAGCTCCGACAGCACCGAGCGGAAAGCCCGGGCCTTCCTCAGTCGCACCGCCAGCCTCTCCGGCGACGAGCCCCGGTGGCCGCCCTCGCCGGCGTCACCGTCGGCGTCACCGGCTTCGGCGTCGCCGTCGCCGCCGCGCGACGCCGAGCCCAGGAACTTGATGTACTTGAGGCTCAGGTTCACCGTCGCCTCGATCAGCTTCTGGGACTTGCGGAACACCTCCTTGGGGATCATCAGCTGCCTGCGGACGTCCTGACCGCCGCCGATCGGCGGGCGCGGTACGGTGATCGCGGCGCCCGTTTCGGCGCACCTCACCGTCACCTCGCCGCCGCCACCGCCGCCGCCGCCGGAGTCTCGCTCGCCGCGCTTGCCCGGCTTCTCGTGACGGTTGCGCCGGTGGCGGTCATTCCGCTGCTGCTGTGCTGCTGCTGTCGCCGCGCTGCGGCTGCTGCTGCTGCTGCTGCCGGTGCCGGTGTTTGCCGCGGAGTTCGAGGGACTCGAAGACTGCGTTGCAGGCGGCGACGACGTTGACGAGGGGCGCCGGGTCGCACACGAAGCAGGACCACTTGACGTCGCCGCTGGAGACCACGTCGCGAAGGGCCCGGCGGCCCAGGTTGCGCAACACGCAGCTCTTGCAGAACGCGTTGTGGCAGAAGTCGCAGCACAGCAAGTTGCCACCCTCTGCACACCACCTGGGGTGCGGAGAGGGGGTGGGGGGATTTTGGGATCAGGACAGAGGTCGCAACCGGGTACCCGATACCCGTACCCTACCCGATACCCGTACCCTACCCGATACCCTACCCGATACCCTACCCGATACCCTACCCGATACCCGTACCCACCCGATACCCGTACCCAACCCGATACCCGTACTCTACCCGATACCCGTACCCTACCCGATACCCGGCTGCTTGCGTTGTGGCCGAAACGTCGTGAGAATTATTTTATATTATGTTTTATTTTTATTATTTTATTACTTCCCTTCTACGTGACTTTACCGAAAGAACCAAGAAGATGAATCCCTGCAGTCACGAAATCTAATGTTGTTGCTTTGCTTTCAACAGCTCTATGGAGGTGGTGGATGGAGGTGGTGTCAGAAGGTGGTCGATGGAGGTGGTGGGTGGTGGTGGTGGACGGTGGTGGGAGGTGGTGGTGGTGGGAGGTGGTGGTGGTGGTGGTGGTGGTGGTGGTGGACGGTGGGAGGATGGAGACTGACCTGCACTGCTCATCCATTCCCTCTTCATCTTGGTTGATGTCGTCGCTTGTGTAGTACTTATAGCAGCTCTGCAATAAAAAAGGTGTCAGTTTTGTTGCCAGATAAAAGGGTAAAAAAAACAATTATCGCTTTTCAGAAGTTGGCAAGGGACGTTTGGGTTAACAGGGGACACGGCTGCCACTGGGTTGCACCCTTCCTGCCTTTGGATAATTTATGGCAGCGGCCGGACGCTCTGAAACGGTGCGACGTCGATTCTAAACGTGTAGGGGGGGTGGTGGGGGGAAACCGGAGGACCCGGAGAAGAATCTACACGACCACGGGGAGCGCGAGAGAGAGACGCAAACTCCAAATATACAGCAGCAGGCGTCGTCAGGGTCAGGATCGAACCCACGACTTCCTGTTTACCAGGCGAGGTAGTTAACATCTCACCACGAAGAGAGATACGCAGACTCCAAATATACAGCAGGCGTCAGGGTCGGGATCGAACCACGACCTCCTGTAGACCAGGCGAGGTAGTCAACATCTCACCACGGAGAGAGAGAGAGACACGCAAACTCCACATATACAGCAGGCGTCAGGGTCGGGATCGAACCCACGACCTCCTGTAGACCAGGCGAGGTAGTTAACATCTCCTAGCCACCGTGATGCTCACGATGAGAAGGACACTGCCACCGTTGCTATGGCTACTCCTGATGGGAAAGACGACAGCAGTGATGATGGCGACGATGATAACAACATCACTGCTGCTGCTCTGGGTGCAAACATCAAAATCATTTCTCATCTCCCCTCCTCCCTCACTCCCCTCCCCTCCCCTCACTCACCTCCCTCACTCACTCACTCACCTCCCTCACTCACTCACTCACCTCCCTCACTCACTCACCTCCCTCACTCACTCACTCACCTCCCTCACTCACTCACCTCCCTCACTCACTCACCTCCCTCACTCACTCACCTCCCTCACTCACTCACCTCCCTCACTCACTCACCTCCCTCACTCACTCACTCACCTCCCTCACTCACTCACTCACCTCCCTCACTCACCTCCCTCACTCACCTCCCTCACTCACTCACTCACTCACCTCCCTCACTCACTCACTCACCTCCCTCACTCACTCACTCACCTCCCTCACTCCCTCTCCCTCACTCACCTCCCTCACTCACTCACCTCCCTCACTCACTCACCTCCCTCACTCACTCACCTCACTCACTCACCTCCCTCACTCACTCACCTCCCTCACTCACTCACCTCACTCACCTCCCTCACCTCACTCACCTCCCTCACTCACTCACTCACTCACCTCCCTCACTCACTCACTCACCTCCCTCACTCACTCACCTCCCTCACTCACTCACCTCCCTCACTCACTCACCTCCCTCACTCACTCACCTCCTCACTCACTCACCTCCCTCACTCACTCACTCACCTCCCTCACTCACTCACTCACCTCCTCACTCACCTCCCTCACTCACTCCCTCACTCACTCACTCACTCCCCACCCTCACTCACTCACTCACCTCCCTCACTCACTCACTCACCTCCCTCACTCACTCACCTCCCTCACTCACCTCCCTCACTCACTCACCTCCCTCACTCACTCACCTCCCTCACTCACTCACCTCCCTCACTCACTCACCTCCCTCACTCACTCACCTCCCTCACTCACTCACCTCCCTCACTCACTCACCTCCCTCACCTCCACTCCACCTCCTCACTCACCTCCCTCACTCACTCACCTCCCTCACTCCACTCCCCACTCACCTCCCTCACTCACTCCCTCACTCACTCACCTCCCTCACTCACTCACTCACCTCCCTCACTCACTCACTCACTCACCTCCCTCACTCACTCCTCACTCACCTCCCTCACTCACTCACCTCCCTCACTCACTCACTCACCTCCCTCACTCACTCACCTTCCTCACTCACTCACCCTCCCTCCTCACCTCCCTCACTCACTCACTCACCTCCCTCACTCACCTCCTCACTCACTCACCTCCCTCACTCACCTCCCTCACTCACTCACTCACCTCCCTCACTCACTCACCTCCCTCACTCACTCACTCACTCCCTCACTCACTCACTCCCTCACTCACNTCCCTCCCTCACTCACTCCCTCCCTCACTCACTCACCTCCCTCACTCACCTCCCTCACTCACTCACCTCCCTCACTCACCTCCCTCCCTCACTCACCTCCCTCACTCACTCACCTCCCTCACTCACTCACCTCCCTCACCTCCACTCACTCACTCACCTCCCTCACTCACTCACCTCCNTCACTCACTCACCTCCTCACTCACTCACCTCCCTCACTCACTCACCTCCCTCACTCACTCACCTCCCTCACTCACTCACCTCCCTCACTCACTCACCTCCCTCACTCACTCACCTCCCTCACTCACACTCACCCTCCCCTCACCTCCACTCACCTCCCTCACTCACTCACCTCCCTCACTCACTCACCTCCCTCACTCACTCACCCCACTCACCTCCCTCACTCACTCACTCCCTCACTCACTCACCCCTCCCACTCACCTCCCTCACTCACTCACCTCCCTCACTCACTCACCTCCCTCACTCACTCACCTCCCTCACTCACTCACCTCCCTCACTCACTCACCTCACTCACTCACCTCCCTCACTCACTCACCTCCCTCACTCACTCACCTCCCTCACTCACTCACCTCCCTCACTCACTCACCTCCCCTCACTCCCACTCACCTCCCTCACTCACTCACCACTCCCCCCTCACTCACTCACCTCCCTCACTCACTCACCTCACCTCACTCCTCACTCATCATCACCTCCCACCTCCCTCACTCACTCACTCCCTCACTCACTCACCTCCCTCACTCACTCACCTCCCTCACTCACTCACCTCCCTCACTCACTCACCTCACTCACTCACCTCCCTCACTCACTCACCTCCCTCACTCACTCACTCACCTCCCTCACCACTCACCTCCCTCACTCACTCACTCACTCACTCCCTCACTCACTCCCTCACTCACTCACTCACCTCCCTCACTCACTCACCTCCCTCACTCACTCACTCACCTCCCACTCACTCACCTCCCCCTCACTCACTCACCTCCTCACTCACCTCCCCTCACTCACTCACCTCCCTCACTCACCTCCCTCACTCACTCACCTCCCTCACTCACCCCTCCCTCACTCACTCACCTCCCTCACTCACTCACCTCCCTCATCACCTCCTCACTCACTCACCTCCCTCACTCACTCACCTCCCTCACTCACTCACCTCCCTCACTCACTCACCTCCCACTCACTCACCTCCTCACTCACTCACCTCCCTCACTCACTCACCTCACTCACTCACCTCCCTCACTCACTCACCTCCCTCACTCACTCACCTCACTCACTCACCTCCCTCACTCACTCACCTCCTCACTCCTCCCTCACTCACCACCTCCCCCTCACTCACCTCCCCACCCCCCCCCCTCCTCACCTCCCCACTCACCACCTCCCCTCCCTCCCTCACTCACTCACCTCCCTCACTCACTCACTCACCTCCCTCACTCACTCCCTCCCTCACCACCACCTCCCTCACTCACTCACCTCCCCCCCTCCCCCCTCACTCACTCCCTCCTCACTCACTCACCTCCCTCACTCACTCACCTCCCTCACTCATCACCTCCCTCACTCACTCACCTCCCTCACTCATCACCCTCACTCACTCACCTCCCTCACTCACCACCTCCCTCACCACTCACCTCCCTCATCACCACCTCCCTCACTCACCTCCCTCACTCACCACCTCCCTCCTCACTCACTCCCTCACTCTCACCTCCCTCACTCCCCCCCCCCCCCCCTCCCACTCCACCTCCCTCCCTCACCCTCCCCCCTCCACCCCTCCCTCACCCCCCCCTCACCCCCCCCCCCCCCCCCCACCCACCTCCCTACCCACCTCCCTCACCCACCTCCCTCACCCACCTCCCTCACCCACCTCCCTCACCCACCTCCCCTCTCTCTCCCCTCTCTCTCCCCTCTCTCTCCCNTCTCTCTCCCCCCTCTCTCTCCCCTCTCTCCCCCTCTCTCTCCCCTCTCTCTCCCCTCTCTCTCCCCTCTCTCTCCCCCTCTCTCCCCTCTCTCTCCTCTCTCTCCCTCTCTCTCCCCTCTCTTCTCCCCCTCTCCTCTCTCTCCTCTCTCTCCCCATCTCTCTCCTCTCTCTCCTCTCTCTCCCTCTCTCCCCNTCTCTCCTCCCTCTCCCTCTCTCCCCTCTCCCTCCCCTCTCCCTCCTATCGCACCACCACCCCCCCCTCCCTCTCCGTAGCGATGTAAATTGGCAAGGTCACGGATGGCGGCTGGGGGTCTCCGTTCCCGACCGTCGCCCATTAATCTACGCACCCCTCGGCAGAGACCCCCCCCCCCCCCCCACGACACATTAATAATTACACCGGCAAAACAGCGACGACTCGAGCGATGACGAGGCAGTTGATGCAGCCGCCGTTTGTTGATGCTACTCGCAGAAGCGGACATCAAAGAGCTACTTATGAGTTTCCGTTATTCTGCAAGTGACGTTCTGGTCCTAGCTGGGAAGCAGACATGACAGAACTACTTCTGAGTTTCCGTTGTTCTGCAAGCAACGCTCTGGTCATAGCTGGGAAGCAGACATAACAGAACAACTGAGTTTCCGTTGTTCTGCTAGTGACGCTTTGGTCATAGCTGGGAAGCAGACATGACAGAACTACGTCTGAGTTTCCGTTGTTCTGCAAGCGACGCTCTGGTCGTAGCTGGGAAGCAGACATGACAGAACTACGTCTGAGTTTCCGTTGTTCTGCAAGCAACGCTCTGGTCATAGCTGGGAAGCAGACATGACAGAACTACGTCTGAGTTTCCGTTGTTCTGCAAGCGACGCTCTGGTCATAGCTGGGAAGCAGACATGACAGAACTACGTCTGAGTTTCCGTTGTTCTGCAAGCAACGCTCTGGTCATAGCTGGGAAGCAGACATGACAGAACTACGTCTGAGTTTCCGTTGTTCTGCAAGCAACGCTCTGGTCATAGCTGGGAAGCAGACATGACAGAACTACTTCTGAGTTTCCGTTGTTCTGCAAGCAACGCTCTGGTCGTAGCTGGGAAGCAGACATGACAGAACTACGTCTGAGTTTCCGTTGTTCTGCTAGTGACGCTTTGGTCATAGCTGGGAAGCAGACATGACAGAACTACGTCTGAGTTTCCATTGTTCTGCAAGCGACGCTCTGGTCATAGCTGGGAAGCAGACATGACAGAACTACGTCTGAGTTTCCGTTGTTCTGCTAGTGACGCTTTGGTCATAGCTGGGAAGCAGACATGACAGAATACGTCTGAGTTTCCGTTGTTCTGCAAGCGACGCTCTGGTCATAGCTGGGAAGCAGACATGACAGAACTACTTCTGAGTTTCCGTTGTTCTGCAAGCGACGCTCTGGTCATAGCTGGGAAGCAGACATAACAGAACAACTGAGTTTCCGTTGTTCTGCTAGTGACGCTTTGGTCATAGCTGGGAAGCAGACATGACAGAACTACGTCTGAGTTTCCGTTGTTCTGCAAGCGACGCTCTGGTCGTAGCTGGGAAGCAGACATGACAGAACTACGTCTGAGTTTCCGTTGTTCTGCAAGCAACGCTCTGGTCATAGCTGGGAAGCAGACATGACAGAACTACGTCTGAGTTTCCGTTGTTCTGCAAGCGACGCTCTGGTCATAGCTGGGAAGCAGACATGACAGAACTACGTCTGAGTTTCCGTTGTTCTGCAAGCAACGCTCTGGTCATAGCTGGAAGCAGACATGACAGAACTACGTCTGAGTTTCCGTTGTTCTGCAAGCAACGCTCTGGTCATAGCTGGGAAGCAGACATGACAGAACTACGTCTGAGTTTCCGTTGTTCTGCAAGCAACGCTCTGGTCATAGCTGGGAAGCAGACATGACAGAACTACTTCTGAGTTTCCGTTGTTCTGCAAGCAACGCTCTGGTCGTAGCTGGGAAGCAGACATGACAGAACTACGTCTGAGTTTCCGTTGTTCTGCTAGTGACGCTTTGGTCATAGCTGGAAGCAGACATGACAGAACTACGTCTGAGTTTCCATTGTTCTGCAAGCGACGCTCTGGTCATAGCTGGGAAGCAGACATGACAGAACTACGTCTGAGTTTCCGTTGTTCTGCTAGTGACGCTTTGGTCATAGCTGGGAAGCAGACATGACAGAACTACGTCTGAGTTTCCGTTGTTCTGCAAGCGACGCTCTGGTCATAGCTGGGAAGCAGACATGACAGAACTATTTCTGAGTTTCCGTTATTCTGCAAGCGACGCTCTGGTCATAGCTGGGAAGCAGACATGACAGAACTACTTCTGAGTTTCGTTATTCTGCAAGCGACGCTCTGGTCATAGCTGGGAAGCAGACATGACAGAACTACGTCTGAGTTTCCGTTATTCTGCAAGCGACGCTCTAGTCATAGCTGGGAAGCAGACATCACAGAACTATTTATGAATTTCCGTTATTCTGCAAGCGACGCTCTGGTCATAGCTGGGAAGCAGACATGACAGAACTACTTCTGAGTTTCCGTTGTTCTGCAAGCGACGCTCTGGTCATAGCTGGGAAGCAGACATGACAGAACTATTTCTGAGTTTCCGTTATTCTGCAAGCGACGCTCTGGTCATAGCTGGGAAGCAGACATGACAGAACTACGTCTGAGTTTCCGTTATTCTGCAAGCGACGCTCTGGTCATAGCTGGGAAGCAGACATGACAGAACTACGTCTGAGTTTCCGTTATTCTGCAAGCGACGCTCTAGTCATAGCTGGGAAGCAGACATCACAGAACTATTTATGAATTTCCGTTATTCTGCAAGCGACGCTCTGGTCATAGCTGGGAAGCAGACATGACAGAACTACTTCTGAGTTTCCGTTATTCTGCAAGCGACGCTCTGGTCCACACTCAGAAACGGCCAGTGGAGGCGGACTTCACAGAGCTACCTCAGAGACATCCCCTCTTCGTCTGCAAGTGGCGCTCAGAGAGCCGTAGACTCACACCATGCAGTAGGGGGCAGCACTCTCCCACGCTGCCCTGCCCTGCCAGAGTGTTGCTCCGTACGAGCGAGTTAAACCTCGCTCGCATTAAACTCTCAGATACTTTTACTGGTAGGAACCGCCAGGTTACACCAGCCCACAGGGAATATTGTGTCCGTCCGTCGTGCAGGGAGGGCTGGGTGGAGAGGGTGGGGAGGGGCTGGGTGGGGAGGGAGGGAGGGGAGGGCTGGGTGGGGAGGGAGGGAGGGGCTGGGTGGGGAGGGTGGGACTGGGTGGGGAGGTTGGGAGAGTGGGGCTGGGTGGGGGGGTGGGAGGGTGGGGCTGGGTGGGGAGGGAGGGGGGAGGCTGGGTGGGAGGGAGGGTGAGGAGGGGCTGGGTGGGGAGGGTGGGGCTGGGTGGGGGTGGGAGGGTGGGGCTGGGTGGGGAGGGTGGGAGGGGAGGGTGGGCTGGGTGAGGGTGGGAGGGGTGGGGCTGAGTGGGGAGGGGCTGGTCACCCCGTGGTGCCCTTATAAAACTCAACGTTTCACCTACTCACGCCGGCTTGTGCCCGCCCTCACAGTCGGGCATATTTGCGGAATACACCACGCCGCCGTTGACCCTGCAGGCCATTGACCGAGCAACCGCGGTTTTACCAAAATTACGACCAACTCGCTGCACTTGAGAACCCGATTGAATCACAATCCAGTCTCTAATCTTGATTTGAAGCTTTCTTCGCGACTGCAGGAATCCATACTCTTTGCTTCGACTTCAGCAGTTTGTTCTAGCCGTGGTTGTCCCACCGGATGACGACTGCTTGTGTTGCGATCGAAACGTCGTGATCCATTATTCTTCTACCTATGCGACTTTACCGAAAAAACCAAAGAGTATGGAATCCAGTCTGTGCGAGTCTGTGTGTCTCTGTGCGAGTCTATGTGTCTCTGTGCGAATCTATGTGTCTCTGTGTGAGTCTGTGTGCTCTGTGCGAGTCTATGTGTCTCTGTGCGAGTCTGTGTGTCTCTGTGTGAGTCTGTGTGAGTCTATGTGTCTCTGTGTGAGTCAATGGGTCTCTGTGCGAGTCTATGTGCCTCTGTGCGAGTCTATGTGTCTCTGTGTGAGTCTGTGTGAGTCTGTGTGAGTCTATGTGTCTGTGTGAGTCTATGTGTCTCTGTGTAGTCTATGTGTCTCTGTGTGAGTCTATGTGTCTCTGTGTGAGTCTGTGTGTCTCTGTGCGAGTCTATGTGTCTCTGTGTGAGTCTGTATCTCTGTGCGAGTCTATGTGTCTCTGTGTGAGTCTATGTGTCTCTGTGCGAGTCTATGTGTCTCTGTGTGAGTCTGTGTATCTCTGTGTGAGTCTATGTGTCTCTGTGTGAGTCTGTGTGTCTCTGTGTGAGTCTATGTGTCTCTGTGCGAGTCAATGGGTCTCTGTGCGAGTCTGTGTCTGTGTGAGTCTATGGGTCTCTGTGTGAGTCTATGGGTCTCTGTGTGGTGAGTCTGTGAGTCTCTGTGTGAGTCTGTGGGTCTCTGTGTAAGACTATAAGTCTCTGAGTTGATGAGACTGCGAGTCCGTGGGTCTCTCCATATCACTTATGGATCTCTGTGAGTCTACGAGTCTGAGTCTCTCGATCTGTGTGCGTCATGGGTCTCTGTGTGAGTCTATGGGTCTCTGTGTGAGTCTATGGGTCTCTGTGTGAGTCTACGGGTCTCTGTTTAAGTCTACGGGGATCTCTGTGCGAGTACATAAGTCAGTCTATGGAGTTGATGAGTCTGTGGTTCTGTGTGTGAGTCTACGGGTCTCTGCGTGAGTTATGGGTCTCCGTGCGAGTCACCATACACTGGACACACACTTGAGAACCCGGATTAATAGCGGAGCAGCAGCAGCGGCAACAGCGGCAGCAGCAGCTGCGTCGATTCAAGCCTCGCTTTGGAATTCCCAATTGACTCTCACTGGCCATGAATCTCAATAGGCGAGCTCGCACTCTCGCTCTCTCGCCCGCCCGGGTTATAAATCTCGACGGGCAGTCGGTTATTCCACACGAGATTGACTACGATAATTCCGGCGAACGAGCGAGAGAGCGTTGTGACCGTTGTGTTGAGTAAGAAGTGTGGCGATTGAAGAGAGCGAGCGCGAGGGAGAGCGGGAGAGAGCGGGAGAATGAGCAGGAGAGAGGGAGAGAGAGAGAGAGAGTCGGCGCGAGAGTGAGCGGGAGAGCCAGAGTGAGCGGGGGAAAGACAGAGAGCGAGAGAGAGCGAGCGAGTTGAGTGAGCGCGAGAGAGAGAATGAGAGAGAGAGAGTGAGGGCGAGAGCGAGAGAGCGAGCTGAAGGAAAGAGAGCGAGCGAGTTGAGTGAGCGCGAGAGAGAGAATGAGAGTGAGGGCGAGAGCGAGAGAGCGAGCTGAAGGAAAGAGAGCGAGCGAGAGAGCGAGCGAGAGCAAGTGAGTGAGAGCGAGCTGAAGAAAGAGAGCGAGCGAGCGAGAGAACAAGAGAAAGCGAGTGAGTGAGAGCGCGAGAAAGCGGGAGAGAGAGCGGGAGAAAGCAAGAGAGAGCGAGCGAGTGAGCGGGAGCGAGATTAAGAGAGAAAATGAGAGAGAGGACAGAGCGAAAGCTATAGAGAGAGCGAGCTGAAGGAAAGAGAGCGAGCGAGCGTGAGAGAGAGAGAATGAGAGAGCGAGCGAGAGCAAGAGAGAGCGGGGAGAGCGAGCGAGTGAGAGCGCGCGAGATTGAGAGAGAGAATGAGAGACAGAAAGCTATATAAAGCGAGCTGAAGGAAAGAGAGCGAGCGAGTGAAAATGAGAGAGTGAGAGAGCGAGCGAGTGAGAATGAGAGAGTGAGAGAGCGAGCGAGTGAGAATGAGAGAGAGAGAGCGAGAGAGCGAGCGAGCGAGCATGAGAGAGAGTGAGAGAGCGAGCTGAAGGAAAGACAGCGAGCGAGTGAGAATGAGAGAGAGTGAGAGAGCGAGCGAGTGAGAGCGAGCGAGCGAGCGAGCGAGAATGAGAGAGAGTGAGAGAGCGAGCGAGTGAGAGAGCGAGCGAGCGAGAATGAGAGAGAGTGAGAGAGCGAGCTGAAGGAAAGACAGCGAGCGAGTGAGAATGAGAGAGAGAGAATGAGAGAGAGAGAGAAAGAGAGAGTGAGAGAGCGAGCGAGTGAGAATGAGAGAGAGTGAGAATGAGAGAGGGAGAGAGATGCCGCCCCATTGTCAGCATTTTATTTCACGCGGCGCCAGAGAGAAGCGTTATTCATTATTTTTTATTATACTTTTTTTTAAAGACAAACGCAAAATGAGATTGCATTGTCAAGGGGACGGCAAAAAAATAAAACCGCGCATCAGGCATCGTCTCATGCGGAGCGGGGCGGCAGTCATCACACCTCTGAAGTGAGTTTCAATTACAACATCATTCCTCGCGCCAAATTAAAAACAAGACCCCCCCTGCCTCCAAATTATTTAATTCTTTCCGAAATACGACTGACTCCCGACTATGTTTTATTTTACTCGGGAAGTACAGGACAACACCACTACACCCCCCCCCACCCCCGAGCTGCGTGGCTGTCTTTGTCACAAATGATTGCAGCTCAACGAGGCGGCGGTCCGGGCTTATCGTAGTCGTCGTAATCGCGGATATTAATAGCAGCAGCACAATAACTCGTAAACGGCAATGATGTCCTTTTCTAAAATGTGGTAGGTGGAAAATAAACAGGAGGACCCGGAGAAAAAAATCCACGCGTCGACGGGAACAGAGAGAGAGACAACTCAAAATATACAGCAACGGGTCAGGGTCGGGATCGAACCCACGACCTCCTGTAGACCAGGCGAGGTAGTTAACATCTCACCACGGAGAGAGACACGCAAACTCCAAATATACAGCAGCAAACGTCAGGGTCGGGATCGAACCCACGACCGCCTGTAGACCAGGCGAGGTAGTTAACATCTCACCACGGAGAGAGAGAGACATGCAAACTCCAAAGATACAGCAGGCAACGTCAGGGTCGGGATTGATCCCACGACCGCCTGTAGACCAGGCGAGGTAGTCAACATCTCACCACGGAGAGAGAGAGAGACACGCAAACTCCAAATATACAGCAGCAGGCGTCAGGGTTGGGATCGAACCAACGAGCTCCTGCACAGCAGGAGAGGGAGTTAACATCTCCTAGCCACTGCTGGGGCATCCCTCCACTCGTATACCAACTCCACACACTCACTCTGCGGGCGAGGATAACAAAATCCACGCAACCACGGGGAGAGAGAGATAGAGACACGCAAACCCCAACATCTACATAACGTCTCCCAGCCACCGTGGCGCCCCCTACGGCAATCCGCGGTGGTGAGTGAGGTTCCTGGAAAAAGGCCAAGGTGGGCAAATCCAGCGGTTGGTTAATGTACAGGGACCCTTTGGGATACAGGCGGGAAGGGTGGGATGGGATGAGAAGAACCACAGCTTGGAGAGCGACTGGAGTTGGGATCACCCCGACTGAGAAAACAATTCGTGTGAACGGCCGCAGACGGCCGCCATTCGCCGCTAGGTGGCGGTGCGGTGACGTCACCCGCACACCGCCGCCTGTGCGCCAGGCCATGTGCGCTTTGAGGCAGAGGTCGCAACCGGGTACCCGATACCCGTACCCTACCCGATACTCGGCTACCCGTACCCGGCCAGGTACGGGTAGCCGTTTGCGACCCTGGTGCGGCCGGGTACGGGTAGGCCGTGAGTCACTGGTGAGTCACCGTTTGTCACTCATTTCGGGTAGGGTACGGGTAGGGAACGGGTACCCATTTGCGACCCTGGTGCGGCTGGGTACGGGTAAGGAATCAAAACCCGTTTGCGACCTCTGCTTTGGGCCCTGAAGTGTCGAAGGCTATCCGGCAGGAGGTCACGGGACAGACCCAGGTGCCATGGGTTGACCAACTGAGATGACTGCTCCACGCGTGTTCCGCGTGCGTGCGTGTGTGTACACGTGCACACACACGCGTCTTACCTTGCAAATGAGCGTCTTGAGCACGGGGTGACGGAACAGCGTGTCCTTCATGAAGTGGTTGACCTGCGACCCGCAAGCCGTACATGACACGATGTCCTGCAGGGTCCCCTCTGCACACGGCACGCACAAAGGTTACCGCTCGTTACACCACACAAAGCAGCCGGCCGCACACGAACCACGACACCTCGCTGCTGGGCTCAAGGAGCTGTAAACCACCAACACCACCGCCATCATCATCATCGCCACGCGAACTCCGCTCGTTATTCTCATAGCGCTTTCGGATTGCGCTGCTTCTGCGGCCGTCTGGAACGTGCTCTTCCTTCCGATATTAGGAAGCCGCTGGGGAGCTGTGACACCTTTAAATCATCATCTAGATTGAGAAACTAATTTCTTTAGAAGTGCTTTCTGTGTATTGTAGTTTGTTGTCCTTCACACGGTTGGTTACGTACGGTGCAAAAGAAGTTCACACACAGAGACCCATAGACTCACACAGAGACCCATAGACTCACACAGAGACCCATAGACTCACACACAGAGACCCATAGACTCACACCAGAGACCCATAGACTCACACACAGAGACCCATAGACTCACACACACAGACCCATAGACTCACACACAGAGACCCATAGACTCACACACAGAGACCCATAGACTCACACACAGACCCATAGACTCACACACAGAGACCCATAGAATCACACACAGAGACCTAGACTCGCACACAGAGACCCATAGCCTCACACAGAGACCCATAGACTCACACACAGAGACCCATAGACTCACACACAGACCCATAGACTCACACACAGAGACCCATAGACTCACACACAGAGACCTAGACTCACACACAGAGACCCATAGACTCACACACAGACCCATAGACTCACACACAGAGACCCATAGAATCACACACAGAGACCTAGACTCGCACACAAGAGACCCATAGCCTCACACAGAGACCCATAGACTCACACACAGAGACCCATAGACTCACACACAGACCCATAGACTCACACACAGAGACCCATAGACTCACACACAGAGACCTAGACTCACACACAAGAGACCCATAGACTCACACAGAGACCCATAGACTCACACGAGACCCATAGACTCACACACAGAGACCCATAGACTCACACACAGAGACCCATAGCCTCACACACAGAGACTAGACTCACACACAAGAGACCCATAGACTCACACACAGACCCATAGCCTCACACAGAGACCCATAGCCTCACACACAGAGACCCATAGACTCACACACAGAGACCCATAGACTCACACACAGAGACCATAGCCTCACACACAGAGACCTAGACTCACACACAGAGACCCATAGACTCACACACAGAGACCCATAGACTCACACACAGAGACCATAGACTCACACACAGACCCATAGACTCACACACAGAGACCCATAGCCTCACACACAGAGACCTAGACTCACACACAAGAGACCCATAGACTCACACACAGACCCATAGACTCACACACAAGAGACCCATAGACTCACACACAGAGACCCATAGCCTCACACACAGAGACCCATAGCCTCACACACAGAGACCATAGCCTCACACACAGAGACCTAGACTCACACACAAGAGACCCATAGACTCACACACAGACCCATAGACTCACACACAGACCCATAGAATCACACACAGAGACCTAGACTCACACACAAGAGACCCATAGACTCACACACAGAGACCCATATACCCCGGGTGTTATGGGTTACTAACTGGTATGCCAGGCTAGGTGCAGCACCACGCCCGACCGCCTTTGTCTCCCCAGTTGCGATGTTTACACACCGCACCAGGTACTCATTTGAGGCCGAGTCGACCTAGGGAAGGCCCGGGACCGGTTCGGATCATCGTGGCCGTGAGCGGGAATCGAACTCGGGTCTCTGGCGGGTTCGTAGCGCTAACCGCGCACTCCCACTCCCCACAATTTATAAATACACAAATACAACAAAGATCCCCCATATAGCCTTAACAACTGTAGGGGCAAGTGCTGTTAGCGAGAACGTATGAAGGCGGCACGGCACACGAGGGGTGGGTGGCCAGCACCACGCCCGACCGCCTTTGTCTCCCTAGCGGCAATGTTTACAACCACACCAGGTACTCATTTGAGGCCGAGTCGACCTAGGGGAGGCCCAGGACCGGTTCAAATAATCGTCACTGGTGTTGGCCATGAGAGAGAATCGAATCGGGGTCTTTGCCGGGTTTCGTAGCGCAGCGTAGTGCTAACCACTACACGACCACTCCGCACACGCACACCAACAAACACGCACACAAACAAACACGCACACACGTGCGCGCACACACAACACAACTAAGGCACGCACGTGCACGCACACACAAAGACACGCACGTGTAGACAAAGACACAACGTACGTGTACACACACACACACGCGCGCACGCACGCACACGGGGCGACCTCAAAGACTCACGGCGTGAGCCAAATAAACACATGAGCAAGGCAGTTTTTGCGCTTCCACCAAATCTCACCCCAAAAAAAAAATTTGCGCGAAATTCTCTTCTGCAGAGAATACCAGCTGGGATCTCAGCCCCCCTCCCCCTTCCCTCACCACCGCCCCCTCCACCCGCCCCCTACTCCCCATGGCCCCCCCCCCGACCCCCCCCAACCCGCCCCCCCCCGACCCGCCCCCCCCCAACCCGCCCCCCCCAACCCGCCCCCCCCCCGACCGCCCCCCCCCCTCGGCCCTCAACCCTCCTGCCCACCCACCCAGGGTGATTTCATGAGCTGCCCAAAAAGTTGCCACCCACCACCCAACCACCCACACCCAACCACCCACCCAACCACCCACCCAACCACCCACCACCCACCACCACCCACCCAACAACACCACCACCACCCACCCAACCACCCACCCACCCAACCACACCACCACCACCACCCAACAACCCACCAACCACCCACCATCACCACCCAACCACCCACCACCCAACCAACCACCCAACCACCCACCCACCACCACCCCACCCACCACCCAACTACCCAACCACCCACCACCCACCCATCAACCACCCACCCACCGATGTTAAATTATATATTTTTTTGCTGTCGCCCAGACGCATTTCATTCCGGCTCCGTGCACAGCGCTGCTATCTTGTCTCTGCGCACGGAGCCCTTATCAGTCGGCACACAACTCCACGCTCCATCTCTGCCAAGATTTTGCAACCACCACCACCACCACCGTTACCACGACAGCCGCCACCACCACCGTGACCGCCAAAGATAACGGCACCGCGACCACCACCATCACCACAACCACCGTCACCAGTGCACAACCACTACCGTCACTACCACCACCGCTATTTCCGCGACCACCGCTACCACCTGCAACGACCACAAGCACCACCATCACCACAACCACCTTCGCCACCACTAATTCCGCCACCACAACCACTACCGCAATCACCACAACCATCTCCAACACAGCTTTGGCCACCAACCACCAGGTTCACCAACAGCACAACCACCACCATCGCTACCAGCCACAACCACTACAACCAACAGCACAACCACTACCATCGCTACCAGCCACAACCACTACAACCAACAGCACAACCACTACCATCGCTACCACCACAACCACTACAACCAACACCACAACCTCTACCACCACTACTCCAACCACCACAACCACTACCATCGCTACCAGCCACAACCACGACGACCAACAGCACAACCACTACCACCACTACTCCAACCACAACGACTACCATCTGCATATCGATGTTGTTTCGATTTAAAGCTTTCGTGACTGCAGGGATTCATCTTCTTGGTTCTTTCGGTAAAATCACGTAAAATGGAAAAAAAAACATAATAAAATAATTCTCGTAGAATGTGACTTTACCGAAAGAACCAAGAAGATCGATGTTGTTATTTACATTCTCCGTCAGTCGGCCACCATAAGGTCCGTTGACTAAACTTAACTATTTAAACTATTTGTATTTTACCAGGTAAGGCCCACCGAGCTATATGGCTCCTCTTTAGAAGCGACCTGGCCACACACGATAGCTCAGCCAAGTGGCTCATCATCATCATCACGTGGAAATTGATACCAGCAGACAAATACTCTAAACGCGTGATGTTCATTCTAAATGTGGAGAGAAAAACCAGAGGACCTGGAGAAAATCCACTCGACCACTGGGAGAGAGAGACACGCAAACTCCAAATATACAGCAGCAGGTATCGTCAGGGTCGGGATCGAACCCACGACCTCCTGCATACCAGGCGAGGTAGTCAACATCTCACCACGGGGAGAGAGAGAGAAAACTCCAAGTATACAGCAGGCATCAGGGTCAGGATCGAACCGACGACCTCCTGCATACCAGGAAGAGGTAGTTAACATCTCACCACGAGGAGAGAGAGACACCGCAAACTCCAAGTATACAGCAGGCATCAGGGTCAGGATTGAACCACAGACCTCCTGCATACCAGGCGAGGTAGATGTGATAATGGCCAGGGTAGCAAAACACGGTGGGGGGGGGGGGGGAATGGGTGCTGGGCTGGACTTGGGCTAGGGAGGAGAGCCCCACTCCTAATCGCTCCCAAGAGATGTAGGTACGAGAGAGAGGAGAGAGGGGGAAAGAGCGGGATAGGAGAGAGAGCGGGAAGACAGGAGAGAGGGGTGGGTCGGAGAGAGAGGGGGATAGGAGTGAGGAGAGGGGAGCGAGAGGGGTGGATATGAGAGAGGGGTGGATAGGAGAGAGAGGAGAGAGGGGAGAGAGAGCGGGATAGGAGAGAGAGGGGGGATAGGAGAGAGCGAGAGATGATAGAGAGGGGAGGACAGGACAGGAGAGGGAGGGGTGGATAGGAGAGAGGGGTGGATAGCAGAGGTCGCAAACGGGTTTTAATTCCTTACCCGTACCCGGCCGCACCAGGGTCGCAAACGGGTACCCGTACCCAGCCAGGTACGGGTAGCCGGGTATCGGGTAGGGTACGGGTATCGGGTACCCGATTGCGACCTCTGGTGGATAGGAGAGGGAGGGGTGGATAGGAGAGAGGAGAGGGGAGCGAGAGAGGTGGATAGGAGAGAGGGGTGGATAGGAGAGAGAGATAGGAGGGAGGAGAGGGGAGCGAGAGGGGTGGATAGGAGAGACAGGGGTGGATAGGAGAGAGGAGAGAGAGAAGAGAGAGACAGAAGAAGATGAGGGGGAGAGAGGAGAGGGTCAGGGTGGGAGGAGGGAGGAGAGTGAAACTTTTTCAAACTCTGATAATCAAGAGAGTGCGTGGGGAGAGAGGCGGGGGCGAGCGAGAGAGCGAGCGAGTAGGGGAGAGAGAGAGAGGGGGGAAGGGCGAGAGAGAAAGAACACAAACCATTACAATTTGTGAGAAGGGACCGGCGTTGATAATTGAATTACCAAACTGAGATAGCAGGAGGAGGGAATTAAGTGGCGTTGCGCTGCATGGCTCCGGAATGGGCCCGGAGTTCTAGCCCGTCACCGCAGCTCCTGCTAGCGCTCGCTCTCCTAGCGAGGCTGAGGGTGCTAGTGGGGGGGAAGGGGGCTGTGGGGGGGGGCTGTGGGGGGGGGGGGCTGTGGGGGGGGCGGCTGATAGCGACGCCCGTGGAGTCGATGCCGTGAAGGGCAGAACTCGGAGTGTGAAGTTGAGCTGCTGTTGTATTAATAGAGACGAGATAGAGGAGGATGGAGGAGGTGGTGGTGGTGATGATGATGATGGAGATGGTGATGATGGTGGAGGAGGGATGGAGATGTTGATGATGGCGCTGGTGAAGATGATGGAGGAAGACGAGAGGTGATGATGAAGATGGTGATGATGGTGGAGAGATGGAGGAGATGGTGATGGAGTTGGTGATGATGAAGGAGATGGTGATGGAGTTGGTGATGATGAAGGAGATGGTGATGATGGTGGAGAGATGGAGGAGATGGTGATGGAGNTGGTGATGATGAAGGAGATGGTGATGGAGTTGGTGATGATAAGGAGATGGTGATGGAGTTGGTGATGATGAAGGAGATGGTGATGATGGTGGAGAGATGGAGGAGATGGTGGAGGAGGGATGGAGGAGATGGTGATGGAGTTGGTGATGATGAAGGAGGAGATGGTGATGGTGGAGGGATGGAGGAAGGAGATGGTGATGATGATGGTAATGAGACATATACCGATGTTGACGATGATGGCGGATGAAGCTAATGATAGTGATGATGATGGTGATGAAAGTGATGGTGGCGATGAAGCTAATGATAGTGATGATGATGATGATGAATNTAATGAGACTAGTGATAATGATGATGACGAGGAAGGTGATGATGGCGATGATGAAGCTAATGATAGTGATGATGATGATGAAGGTAATGAGACATATAGTGATGATGAAGGTAATGATAGTGATGCTGATGATGATGGTAATGATAGTGATGATGATGATGAAGGTAATGAGACATATAGTGATGATGAAGGTAATGATAGTGATGATGATGATGGTAATGAGACATATAGTGATGATGAAGGTAATGATAGTGATGATGATGATGATGGTAATGATAGTGATGATGAAGGTAATGATAGTGATGATGATGATGAAGGTAATGATAGTGATGATGATGATGGTAATGATAGTGATGATGAAGGTAATGAGAATATAGTGATGATGATGATGAAGGTAATGATAGTGATGATGATGATGGTAATGATAGTGATGATGATGATGAANGTAATGATAGTGATGATGATGATGAGGTAATGATAGTGATGATGATGATGAAGGTAATGATGATGAAGCTAATGATAGTGATGATGATGATGCAGCTAATGATAGTGATGATGATGATGATGGTAATGATAGTGATGATGATGATGCAGCTAATGATAGTGATGATGATGATGCTAATGATAGTGATGATGATGATGCTAATGATAGTGATGATGATGATGATGACGAGGAAGATGACGATGATGATGATGACAGGCAAGTGACGATGGCAATGATGAAGGTTATGACGATGGCGGCATGTGCCTCGCACTACGAGCTCACTCCGGTGAAGATGAAGGAGACAGACACAGAGAGAGAGAGAGATAGGGGAGGAGAGAGAGAGGAGAGAGATAACACGAGCCTCTGCACGACCGGCAGATGAGCTGTGAGCACGCAACGCACTCAGTGTGTCTCTGTCAATGTTGAGTGGTGGTGCAGCGGTTAGCGCGCTGCGTTACAAACCCAGGTCACGGCCAACGCAAGTGACAATTACACTGGTCAACAAAAACAAAATTCTGGCCTGGACTTTTGCAGCTGTTCTAGACTAATTTCAGGGTGTCGATTCCAAATCTGATCTCAGATTTGCTCTATCACATCTCATTCTTATGCTATCGGCATACCCCATTTTCATTGATTTTACCTGAAATTAAATCCGTCACTTATGATTGCAAGTTGTTGCGAGTCAGTGACTGCTTTAGTGTTAAAATACGGTGCTGTATTTTTAGGATAGTGTGTTTATAATATCATTTTATGTAGATATCCACATTTATTTATATTTTTATTCTGCAGTTTTTATTGAAAATGCAATATTTGATATCTCAAAAACCTGATGTGATAGACAAAAACTGATGCCAGATTTGGAATCAGCACCCCAAAATTACCTTAACCGTTGGAATACCTTATGCCAGAAAAAGTGTGTTGACCAGTGTTATCTTAACCGGACCTGGGCTTCCCCTAGGTCGACTCGGCCTCAAATGAGTACCTAAGTGCGGTGAGTAAACATCGTCGCTAGGGAGACAAAGGCGGCCGGGCGTGGTGCTGGCCACCCACCCCCTCGTGTAGCGTAGGCCTTCATAGGTGCTCGCTAACAGCACTTGCCCCAACAGTCTGTCAAGGCTACACGGGGGATATTTATCTTTATTTAATGTCTGTCAATGTGGAGTGGTGGGCAGTGGTTCACCGCGCTATGAACCTGGCGACCCGCGTTCGATTCCCGCTCACGGCCAACACCAGTGACGATTATCTGAACCGGTCCCGGGCCTCCCCTAGGTCGACTCGGCCTCAAATGAGTACCTGGTGCGGTATGTAAACATCGCCACTGGGAGACAAAGGCAGCCGGGCGTGGTGCTGGCCACCCACCCCCTCGTGTACCGTTCCGGCCTTCACAGGTGCTCGCTAACAGCACTTGCCCCTACAGTCTGTTAAGGCTACACGGGGGATCTTTATCTTTGTGTGCGTGTGTGCGTGATAGCGTGCGCGTAATTAAATGCGTCTGTTGTGCAAAAAGGAGCGGCGCCGACGCTAAGGGTATTTGACAGCGCGGGAAAGCTACGTGTGGTTTGTGCGCGTGCAGGCGGGGTGGACGTGTGAATCCGTTATGAAGAGCGGAGGCGCTGCAGTCGGCGCCGAGAACCCGGCGAACCCGGCGATGATTTTTGGCCGATCGGCACGGGCCAATAATTTGGACATACGCCCACTGATTAGAATCGATTAGAATCGATTAGAATCGGTGGGTGGGTGAACCGATCTAACCCCCCCCCTAAGTTGCGGTGTGCAAGCGTCATCATCATCACCATCACTATCAGCATCACTACCATCACCATCAATACCATCACAATCACCATCACTATCAGCATCACTAGCATCACAATCACCATCACTAGCATCCTCAACACTACCATCACAATCACCATCGCTGCCATCGTCAACAGTTACCATCACTATCAGCATCACTACCATCACCATCACTACCATCCTCAACACTACCATCACCATCACAATCACCATCACTACCATGCTCAGCATCACCATCACTATCAGCATCATCTGTAAGGCTAATGTCGCGATCACGACCATCCTTAACACAACCATCACTACCATCCTCAACACAACCATTAATCACCATCACTACCGTCCTCAACACTACAATCACAATCACCATCACGACCATAACAATCACTACCATCACAATCACTATGAGATGACTACTGGCAGATGCACCACCTGTGCCCCCTACTGTGCCAGGCTAGGTGCAGGAGGTCACGGGACAGACCCAGCAGGTGCCACGGGTTGACCGACTGAGATTGCTACTGGCATACGCACCACCTGTGCCCCCTACTGTACCAGGCTAGGTGCAGGGGGTCACGGGACAGACCCAGCAGGTGCCACGGGTTGACCGAGTGAGATTACTACTGGCATACGCACCACCTGTGCCCCCTACTGTACCAGGCTAGGTGCAGGGGGTCACGGGACAGACCCAGTAGGTGCCACGGGTTGACCGACTGAGATTACTACTGGCATACGCACCACCTGTGCCTGCTACTGTGCCAACAATAACATTCCTACCACCACCACAACCGACGCCACCACCACCACCACAACCTCCCCCGCCACTACCTCCCATGCTCTGCACAGCACTGCACACGCCATTAGCTTCATGCTACCGTGTAATGTCCTTAATTTCTTTTAAACAAGTTCAAATCAAATCTCATCGTCTGCAACACAAAACACAAAGATCCCCCGTGTAGCCTTAATAGACTTTAGGGGCAAGTGCTGTTTGCGAGTAGCGGCACCTATGAAGGCCGCACACGAGGGGGTGGGTGGCCAGCACCACGCCCGCCGCCTTTGTCTCCCCAGTGGTGATGTTTACACACCGCACCAGGCGAGTCGACCTAGGGAGGCCAGGACTGGTTCGGATCATCGTGGCCGTGAGCGGGAATCGAACTCGGGTCTCTGGTGGGTTCGTAGCGCTAACCGCTGCACTCCCACTCCCCACACATTTATAAATACACAAATACAAACAAACACCCCCGTGTAGCCTTAACAGACTGTGGGGCAAGTGCTGTTAGCGAGCACCTATGAAGGCCGGCACACGAGGGGTGGGTGGCCAGCACCACGCTCGACCGCCTTTGTCTCCCCAGTGGCGATGTTTACCGCACCAGGTACTCATTTGAGGCTGAGTCGACCTAGGGAGGCCCGGGACCGGTTCAGATAATCGTCACCGGTGTTGGCCACGGGAATCGAACCCGTGTCGCCGGGTTCATAGCGCAGCGTAGCGCTAACCGCTGCACCCCCGCTCCCACAACACATACACGTGCACACACAGACACACACGCACCAGCGTGGAACTATTCACAAAACCGCTACACAGGAGAGCGGCTCCTAATTTATTTACAAATTGGTGCTTGCAGAGGATGGGGGAGGGGGGTGTGTGGAGGTGGAGGGGTCGTGCAGGAGGAGGAGGAGGAGGGAGGGGAAGAGGGGGATGGGGAGGAGATGCGGGGGGGGGGCATGCCGCATGATGGTGCAGCGGTCAGCGTGGCGCTACCGGCAAAGACCCAAGTTCCATCCCCGCCCGCGGCCACCCGCCAGCGACGATTATCTGAACCGGAACCGGGCCACCCCTAGGTCGACTCGGCCTCAAAAAACGAGCCGCCACCGCCGGGGGAGAGAGACAAAGACGGGCGGGCGGGGCGCTGACCACCCACCCCTACCCCCACGTGACACGCTGCTACTCCGGCTAACGGCACTTGTCCCCCAGTCTGTGAGGCTACACGAGGGGGGGGAAAGCTTTGTCTTTGGTGGCGGCTGCGCACGCGTCACGACCCGTTATCTCCTTCCAGTGCGGGGCGCAAATAACAACAACGGGCGGGCGGCTTAATAGCGCAGCGCTGCCGCTCATTAGACGCCGCGCCAAGGGAGAGAGAGCGCAGGAGGGGGAGAGAGCGGTGGAAAGAGCGGTGGAGAGAGCGGCTGAGAGGGAGAGAGCACAGAGAGAGAGAGAGCACAGAGAGAGAGCAGAGGAGAGAGAGCAGAGGAGAGAGAGAGAGCAGAGGAGAGCGGAGGAGAGAGCGGTGGAGAGAGATGGGGAGAGAGAGCGGAGGAGAGAGCGGTGGAGAGAGCGGCAGGGAGAGCGAGATGTGGGAGAGAGATGTGGGAGAGAGATGGGGGAGAGAGATGGGGGAGAGAGATGGGAGAGAGATGGGGGAGAGAGATGGGGAGAGGAGAGAGAGAGATGGGGAGAGAGATGGGGGAGAGAGAGAGAGAGAGATGGGGGAGAGAGATGGGGAGAGGGAGCGGAGAGAGAGATGGGGGAGAGAGATGGGGAGAGGAGAGAGAGAGGAGAGAGATGGGGGAGAGAGAGATGGGGGAGAGAGATGGGGAGGAGATGGGGGAGAGAGGGAGAGAGAGAAGAGAGAGATGGGGGAGAGAGATGGAGAGATGGGGGAGAGGGAGCGGAGAGAGAGATGGGGGAGAGAGATGGGGGAGAGGGAGCGGAGAGAGAGATGGGGGAGAGAGATGGGGAGAGGGAGCGGAGAGAGAGATGGGGAGAGGGAGCGGAGAGAGAGATGGGGGAGAGAGATGGGGGAGAGAGATGGGGAGAGGGAGCGGAGAGAGAGATGGGGGAGAGAGGGAGAGAGATGGGGGAGAGAGAGAGAGAGAGATGGGGGAGAGAGAGCGAGAGAGAGAGATGGGGGAGAGAGATGGGGGAGTGGGAGGGGGACGGTAGGGGAACGAGGGCTCTCGCGACGCGGCGGAGGGAGATATTCGGAGCAATTTGGAGCGACGCCTTTGTGTGGTCGCGAGTCCGTCGTTGTGCAGCGCGCGTCGGAAACGGCGTTTGTGAAGATTTAATTTTACTGGGTTTGGTTCGGGAGGTCGCGAGACACCGAGCCGCTAAGGCTGAGAGCCTGGGTTCGAGCCCTGGGTCTGGGTGTGTCTGGGTGTGTGTCTCTCTCTCTGTGGGTTCATAATGGCTGTGTCAGAGACACCTTGCGAGAGCCTGGGTTCAAGCCCTGGGTCTGGGTGTCTGTCTCTCTGTGGGTTCATAATGGCTGTGTCAGATACACCGAGCGAGAGCCTGGGTTCGAGCCCTGGGTCTGGGTGTGTCTCTCTCTCTCTGCGGGTTCATAATGGCTGTGTCACATGCACCTCGTGAGAGCCTGGGTTTGAGCCTCCCTCAGGGAGGTTCATAATGGCCACGTCAGAGATATTAAAGCCAGCGCACTGCTGTAGAATCCACCAACCCACTCGCCCACCCACTCACTAACCAACCAACCCACCCACCAACCAAACCCACTCACTTCACCCACTGACGTCAACGCGACCTAACTAAGCGACTTGCACAGCAGCCTGCTCATGCACGCACGGGTGACCCAGCAGAGCGTGGGTGGGTGCGTTCATACGTGTGCACGTGCGTACGTGTGTGCGCGTACGTGCACCGGCGGGCGGGCACCGGTGACCCCAGCGGCGTAAGCGCAAACTGGATTTATCGGCAAAGGGGGTGGCGCCAGAGGTCGCAACCGGGTACCAGATACCCGTACCCTACCCGATACCCGTACCCTACCCTACCCGATACCCGTACCCTACCCGTAGCCAGGTATCGGGTGAGTAACTGTTTGTCACTCATTTCCAAACGTCTTGTCTCTTCTCACAATTCAAGTTCGTAGAATCAACCCACCCGCGCCTGCAACATGGCTTCATCCCAGAGGTCGCAATCAGGTACCCGATACCGGTACGGGTACGGCCGGGTACCCGTTTGCGACCCTGGTGCGGCCGGGTACGGGTACGAGGGGTAAAGAATCAAACCCGTTTGCGACCTCTGGGTGGCGGGCGACGCGGCCGGCGTTGGGAGGGCCCAAAGAGGAGTCAGCGGTTTTTGTTGGCGACGCGTCGATGACTTTGGGAGTCTCCGCGGCAGCTGCGGAGGGCGCTTTGGGCGAGCTGAGCGAGCGGTTTATGACGCGTGAAACATCGCAGGCCCACCGCTCAAATCAACCGCCGCCGCCACCGTCACTACCACCGCCACTAACACCACCACCACTAATAACCCTTGCCACGACCATCACGACCACCATCACCGCCACTAACACCACCACCATTACCACTGCCTCTATCACTACCACCGCCACTAACACCACCACCACTAATAACCCTTGCCACGACCATCACGACCACCATCACCGCCACTAACACTACCATCACTAATAACACTGCCACAACCATCACCACCATCACTACAACCGCCACGAACACCACAACGAATAACGCTGGCACTACCATCACCACCATCACCATCACCGCCACTTAGACCACCGCCATCACCACCATTACCACCGCCTCTATCACTACCACTGCCACTAACACTCACCATCACTAATAACACTGCCACAACCATCACCACTATCACCATAACCACCACAACGAATAACGCTGGCACGACCATCACCACCATCACAATCACCGCCACTAACACCACCACAAATAACATTGCCACGACCATCACCACCATCCCCATCACAATCACCGCCACTAACACCACCACAAATAACATTGCCACGATCATCACCACGACCATCACCACCATCCCATCACCGCCACTAACACCACCACAAATAACATTGCCACGATCATCACCACGACCATCACCACCATCCCCATCACAATCACTGCCACTAACACCACCACAAATAACATTGCCACGATCATCACCACGACCATCACCACCACCATAACCACGACCAACACTAATAACACTGCCAGACCATCATCGAATCACCCCTATCACCATCCCCACTAACCTCCGACGAATTCTACGGGAGCTGGCCGGCAAGATTTGCCGAGTGGCAGCTTCCGAAGATTTCTACATCAAACTGGCAGGTCGGTCACCTTCCGAGAATTTCTTTGGGGGCTGGCCCCGCAACATTTGGTGAGTGGCAGCTTCTGAGGATTACTACGTGGAGTTGGCACAGCGAGAACCTCTGAGGATTTCTTTTGGAGCCGGCCCGGTAAGATTTGCTGAGGTGGGAGCTCCGAGGATTTCCGAGGGCGGACGTGGTCACATTCGCAGCTTTCATGGGAGAGATTTCCCAAATTCGACCATCTGACATCGCGCTTTGCCAGATTTAATCACCGCATCAATCACGGCACTCGCACCTCCAAACGCCCCGCCGCCACCAGGAACACCGCCACCACTACAACCGCCATCACCGCATTGACAACGGCACCCACACCACCTCCACCACACCCCACCACCACCAGCAGCAGCAGCGACACCACCGTAACCGCCACCACAACATTACAGCACTCACACCTGAATCCCACATCACACCATCACCAGGAACACCACCACCACCATTACTTCCAAAGACAAAGATCCTCCCCTATAAGCTTTAACCAGCTGTTGGAGCAAGTGCTGTTTGCGAGCACCTATAAAGGCCAGCACAGTGGACTCGCTTGAAGACCCGTAGACTCGCACAGAAACACTCACAGAGAGTCTTGTAGACTCAGACCCGTAGACTCACACAGAGACCCATTGACTCGCACAGAAACACTCACAGAGAGAGACTTGTAGACTCAAAGAGCCATAGACTCGCACAGAGACCCATTGACTCGCACAGAGACCCAATGACTCGCACAGAAACACACACTCACAGAGAGACTTGTAGACTCAAAGACCCGTAGACTCGCACAGAGACCCAATGACTCGCACAGAAACACACACTCACAGAGAGACTTGTAGACTCAAAGAGCCGTAGACTCGCACAGAGACCCATTGACTCGCACAGAAACACAATCACAGAGACTTGTAGACTCAAAGAGCCGTAGACTCACACAGAGACCCGAAGACCCACACAACCCACCGATAGACTCTCACAGAGAGACCCAGAGCCACAGAGACCCACAAACCGACAGAGACCCGTAGACCTGAGTTCATAATACGTAACAACGATGACGACTACAACTATGACGGTGAGAATGATGACGATGATCACTGATGCCGACGACGACGATGACAACTACAACGACATCACTGAACAACGGTGAAGACCAGGACGATGGCTAAAGACGACAATAACGTTAACAATCACGACGCCAGAGTTGTGTTTTTTGTTTGTATTATGACTGCAGGTATTGTGGTCTATGCAAACATGACTCCTTGTAAAAAGGTGTCAGTTTTGTTGCCAGATAGAAGGGTAAAAAAACAATTATCATATTTTTACTGGCAGATGAGGTTCCAATGGTGTAAATGCTTACCCCAGCTCTCATACTCTGATGGTGCATTGTCTTTGAGTTGTGCGCCTTTTGGCGTCATCTGGTCAACCCATGTGAGACTAGGCTCTAAGGAAAGCTGTCTCGGGTGTGGACCAATCAACTTAAGGACAGTGCATACATTATCAGAGTTGTGTTTTTTGTTTGCATTACGACTGCAGGTATTGTGGTCTATGCAAAATGACTCCTCGTAAAAAAGGTGTCAGTTTTGTTGCCAGATAGAAGGGTAAAAAACCAATTATCATATTTTTACTGGCAAATGAGGTTCCAATGGTGAATTACAACCCGTCCGACCGCCCGTGACCAAGACCTTCCGACCCACGGCCCCCACCCCCCGCCTCCCCACCTACGCCACTCAGCCCCAGATCACGCGAGCGGGACGGACGTGCAGAATATAACAATTACGGAGTGAATGAAAGAACGAAACAGGGGCGCGGTAAACCCCCAGGAATGACTGCACGAGAATTATCAGAGCGGGTCCCTCGCGGCAAAAGGCGGAGAAGCGCCGTGAGCGGCATTAGACGACATTCTCTCCTTCCCGCCGTTGACGATGTTGTTGCTGTTGTTGTTATTATTTTATTATCGCCATCAACGCAGGTGCGGAGTGGGAAAGGAGTCGCGGGGAGAGTGGAGGGGATTGAGGTCGCAAAAAGGGGAGTTTGTGTCGTCATCCAAGCGGAAGGGTTCGTTTCGGAGGCACCGTGACGACAGAGAACCCTGGGTTCGAGACCTGAGCGTCTCTCTCTCTCAGAGGGTTCATAATGGCCGTGTTAAACGCTGGGTCAGCACTGCTGAGAACCCTGGGTTCGAGACCTGGGTCTGGGTGTCTCTCTCTCTCAGAGGGTTCATAATGGCCATGTTAAACGCTGGGCCAGAACTGCTGAGAATCCTGGGTTCGAGACCTGGGTCTGGGTGTCTCTCTCTCTCTCTCAGAGGGTTCATAATGGCCGTGTTAAACGCTGGGTCAGCACTGCTGAGAACCATGGGTTCGAGACCTGGGTCTGGGTTTCTCTCTCTCTCTCTCGCAGAGGGTTCATAATGGCCATGTTAAACGCTGGGCCAGAACTGCTGAGAATCCTGGGTTCGAGACCTGGGTCTGGGTGTCTCTCTCTCTCTCTCAGAGGGTTCATAATGGCCGTGTTAAACGCTGGGTCAGCACTGCTGAGAACCATGGGTTCGAGACCTGGGTCTGGGTTTCTCTCTCTCTCTCTCTCGCAGAGGGTTCATAATGGCCGTGTCCGAGTCACCGAGAGGACAGCACTGAGATTACGACCCTCAGTCGAAGGTCTACATGTCTCTCTCAAGGGAGGACGTGGCTCATAACGGCCGTATCAAAGACACTGAACCGGCAAGGATACGAGTTCGAGCCCCGACTGAGCGAAAATTTAACTTGAGTCACCGGGTTCGAAGACAAAGATCCCCTACATTGCTTAACAGACTGTTGGGGCAAGTGCTGTTAGCGAGCAATACCTATGAAGGCCGGCACGGCACACGAGCAGATTTGGGTGGGAGGCCAGCACCACACCCGGCCACCTTTGTGTCTCCCTATTGTTGATGTTTGTACACACCGCCCCAGGTACTCATTTGAGGCCGGGTTGACCAGAGGTCGCAACCGGGTACCCGATACCCGTACCCTACCCGATACCCGGCTACCCGTACCCGGCTGGGTACGGGTACGAGTACCCGTTTGCGACCCTGGTGCTGCCGGGTACGGGTACAGATAGACCGTGAGTCACTGGTGAGTAACCGTTTGTCACTCATTTCCCAACGTCTTGTCTCTTCTCACAATTAAAGTTCCTAGAATTAACCCACCCGCGCCTGCAACATGGCTTTATCCCAGAGGTCGCAATCAGGTACCCGATACCCGTACCCTACCCGTACCGGCCGGGTACGGGTACGGTACGGGTACGGGTACCCGTTTGCGACCCTGGTGCGGCGGGTACGGGTAAGGAATCAAAACCCGTTTGCGACCTCTGGTGTTGACCGAGCGCCGAGTCGACACAGACACACGGACGAACGCACGGGACAGAGCACACGGGACAGGGCACGACCATTCCTGCTGGGCAGAGCGACTGGCAAGAGGCAGCCCGCATCCTCCCGGTAAAAACTAACGCTACGGGAGATGTCGTCACAACGGTGAGCAGAGTTCTGAGACAGAGGAGAAGTGTGGAAGTGGACGCAGAGGGAGGGGGTGGGAGGTGAGGGGGGGGGTGTGAGGGGGGGTGTGAGGGGGGTTAGGGAGGTGGGGAAGGGTCGAGGCGTGGACAGGAGCGTTGAAAGTTTAATGCGACGGGCGGGATCGAGCGTCAGCGGATATCGTCCCCGAGCGACGGAGCGAGCAGACGAGACGGACGTCGATAAGTTTGATTCCCGATCCGGGGTGGGAGCGGTGGTGGGGGGGCGAGGGGTGGAGGGGGGCGAGGGTGGGAGCGGTGGTGGGGGGGCGAGGGGTGGGGGGGGGCGAGGGGTGGGGGGGGCGAGGGTGGGGGGGCGAGGGGTGGGGGGGTGAGTTAACGACTCGTGATGGCGGTGATGGTAGTGATGGCGGTGATGGTAGTGATGGCGGTGATGGTAATGATGGCGGTGATGGTAATGATGGCGTGATGGTGAGGAGCGGTAGTACAGCGGTTAGCGCGCCGCACGACAGCACACGAGGTGGTGGGTGGCCAGCACCACACCCAGCCGCCTTTGTCTCCCCGGTGGCGATGTTCACACACCGCACCAGCTACTCATTTTAAGGCCGAGTTGACCTAGGGGAGGCCCAGGACCGGTTTAGATAATCGTCGCCGGTGTTGGTGGCCGTGAGCGGGAGTCGAACTCGGCTCGCCGGGTCTGTAGCGCTGTACCAACCCGCAAGCTCACCCCCCTGGTGCCAGGCCAGGTGCACTTGGAGGCCACGCGAAGTGTCGACGGCTTGCCGACAGACGCAAGTGCCGTGGGGTTGACCGACTGGGATGACTGAGATGACTGGGAAGGTGCGCCAGGATTTGCCCCCCGTTACTCTGCCAACTCACCCACCCCACCCACCCGTCTGCAGAGGTCGCAACCAATACCCGATACCCGTACCCTACCTGATACCCGTCTACCCGTACCGAGCCGGGTACGGGTACCCGTTTGCGACCCTGGTGCGGCCGGGTACGGGTAGCCGGGTAGACCGTGAGTCACTGGTGAGTCACCGTTTGTCACTCATTTCCCAACGTCTTGTCTCTTCTCACAATTCAAGTTCCTAGAATCAACCGACCCACGCCTGCAACATGGCTTCATCCCAGAGGTCGCAATCAGGTACCCGTTACCCGTACCCGGCCGGTACGGGTACGGCCGGGTACCCGTTTGCGACCCTGGTGCGGCCGGGTACGGGTAAGGAATCGAAACCCGTTTGCAACCTCTGCCTCTCTAACCTCAAAAATATAATAAATAAATAATGGCTCGCGGGGGGGGAGGCACGGAACTCGGCATTGGGGAGACGCGGCCGAGGATTTAGAATTTACGTCTCGTGTCACCGCTCCGAGCCCGTCCGCTACGATTAGCGCTGCCCATTACGCGTCTGTCGGCGTGCGGTGGCGGGCAGACGGGTAGTCGGGGGGGGGGGCGACGTCGCTGTTTAATTAGCGCTGCCGGTGATGAGAAACGGGGACGACGCGGTCACAGCAGTGCTACACGTGTGCGCGTTAAGCCGCGCTGGATGCGCGTGCGTGTGTTGAGCTTCTTCCACACCGCACGTAGCCAACCGTGTCAATCGGAGGTGCGATTGTGAAAACAAGCCCCCTGTAAAATTCTAGATTTGAAGCTTTCGTGACTGCAAGGATTCATGCTGTTGGGTTTTTTCGGTAAAGTCACGTAGGGTAAAAAATAAAATTAAAAAATTTTAATTAATAAAAGTAATAATAGAAATAAAATAAAATAAACACGACGTTTCGGAGGCAACACAAGTCTCCGTCATCAGGTGGGACCGTCACAGCCAGATTTACTGTATCAAGGTAAAAACCACTCTGAACGTCAAGTAAGATTTCCTTAGCTCGAACGGGGCTCACGCTAAATAAACGGAGTTCAGTAGCAGCACGGAAATTAGCAAAGTCCTTCAAATTTCGATTTAAAGCTTTCGTGACTGCAGGGATTCTACGTGACTTTACCGAAAGAACCAAGAAGATGAAAATTCCTTCAAGCGCCGTTTTTTTTTATTGTTCTCCAAGTTATTTTTGTTAATATGTACGCGTCTGGTCTTCTCCAGAGTGAGTCGCTAATAGCTGCGTAACGACACGGGAGAGAGTCATTCGTACGGGAACAACTCTGCCAGAGCCACCGTGACCCCACGTGACACACGGATGGACAGATATCCCTAGGGGTGTGGCTAGTAGCTGCGTAACGACACGGGAGAGCGTCATTCGTACGGGAACAACTCTACCAGAGCCACCGTGACCCCACGTGACACACGGACTGACAGACAAACATCTCTAGGGGTGAGTCACTACTACGGGAGAGCGTCATTCGTACGGGAACAACTCTACCAGAGCCACCGTGACCCCACATGACACACGGATGGACAGACAGACATCTCTAGGGTGAGTCACTACTACGGGAGAGCGTCATTCGTACAGGAACAACTCTGCCAGAGCCACCGTGACCCATGTGACACACGGACTGACAGATATCTCTAGCGTGAGTGGCTAGTAGCTGCGTAACGACACAGGAGATCGTCATTCGTACGGGAACAACTCTGCCAGAGCCACCGTGACCCCACGTGACACACGGATGGACAGACAGATATCCCTAGGGTGAGTCGCTAATAGCTGCGTAACGACACGGGAGAGCGTCATTCGTACGGGAACAACTCTACCAGAGCCACCGTGACCCCACGTGACACACGGACTGACAGACAAACATCTCTAGGGTGAGTCACTACTACGGGAGAGCGTCATTCGTACGAGAACAACTCTGCCAGAGCCACCGTGACCCCACGTGACACACGGATGGACAGACAGACATCTCTAGGGTGAGTCACTACTACGGGAGAGCGTCATTCGTACGGGAACAACTCTACCAGAGCCACCGTGACCCCACGTGACACACGGATGGACAGACAGACATCTCTAGGGGTGAGTCACTACTACGGAGAGCGTCATTCGTACGGAACAACTCTGCCAGAGCCACCGTGACCCCCACGTGACACACGGACTGACAGACAAACATCTCTAGGGGTGAGTCACTACTACGGGAGAGCGTCATTCGTACGGGAACAACTCTGCCAGAGCCACCGTGACCCCACGTGACACACGGATGGACAGACAGACATCTCTAGGCGTGAGTCGCTAATAGCTGCGTAACGACACGCGCACACTCGTCACCAGTGGCGGTGGCAATCGAACCTCGGGTTTGCCGGAGGTCCGTAGTTCAGCGCATCACAAACCGCTGCGCCACCGCTCCCCACTACACCGCCACTACCAGCACAACCATTGCGGTCACTGGATGGACACGTGGGGGGGGGGGCGGGTGGGGAAAGGAGGGTCGATATCTCTCTGTTGTTGTGTTTCTGCTCGCATTGACCCGACGACACAACGCCCGCCCAGCCGTCTAATCAATTAGTGTCTGCGAGCAGAGGTGAGAGGTGAGGAGTGACAGGGTGAGGGGTGAGGGGGTGAGCGTGTGGGTGACCCTCAATTAGTGGGGGCATGTCATTACTCACTTGCACCATCTCACTCACTCACTCGCTCTCCAACTTCCCAAACTAACACCCGTTCATTCATTCGCCCGCTCACGCACCTACCCAATCAGTCACTCACTCCATCTCTCGCCTCTCCGACTAACCCACCGAACACTCCCGCATACACCCCATTCATTAATTCACTCACCGGCCCACTCACCGGCCCACTCACCGGCCCACTCACCGGCCCACTCACCGGCCCACTCACCGGCCCACTCACCGGCCCACTCACCGGCCCACTCACCGGCCCACTCACCGGCCCACTCACCGGCCCACTCACCAACCCACTCACCGGCCCACTCACCAGCCCACTCACCAAACCACTCACCAGTCCACTCACCAACCCACTCACTGCCGCCACCTTTGAACGGCCTTCCCACAATCCCAAAGGGATGTGGGAAGGGTGGTGGTGTGGGGGTGGGGGTAACCCACAATGCACCGGTTACACCCCCCAATGAAATCAAAGTGGAGGACTAATGAATGACTCTATATATCCGGCGTTATAAAAATGCGAATTATTAATTGGGTTGACTGCCCCTCACACGATCACTTTCACTCACAGCCGGATGTGGATCTGACAGCCGAGCGCCGAGGAGAGGGAGGGCTGAAAGGAGGGAGAGAGGGGGGGAGGAGAGATGGTGGGGTAGTAGGAAGAGGAAGGAGGAGAGAGGTGGGGGGAGGGAGAGAGGGTGGGGGGGAGTAGGAAGAGGGGGGGGGGAGGAGAGAGGTGGGGGNTAGTTGGAAGAGGGGGATCTGTAAGGTGGAAGTCGTTGATCACACGGCGATGATTTGGGTTTGATAACGGAGACCTCTGATAATAAATAAGCTTGTAAAAATGAGATAAAGGCGCAGCACTGCAAGTGCTCGTTCGTGCCGCTGCCGGCGGACACCACTCTCCAAACAAAGATAAAGATCCCCCGTATAACCTTAACAGACTGTAGGGACAAGTGCTGTTAGCGAGCACCTATGAAGGCCGGAACGGCACACGAGGGTGGGTGGCCAGCACCACGCCCGACCGCCTTTGTCTCCCAGTGTTTACACACCGCACCAGGTACTCATTTAAGGCCGAGTCGACCTAGGGGAGGCCCAGGACCGGTTCAGATAATCGTCACTGGTGTTAGCCGTGAGCGGGAATCGAACCCGGGTCGCCAGGTTCATAGCACAGCGCGCTAACCGCTACACTACCGCTCCCCACAAACACACAGACACTAACAGACACACCCACAAACACACACAGACTGACACAGACTGACACACACAGACACTCTCACACACACTCACACACACACAGACGAGCACCACTATTGATCGCTTGACCCCGATTAACACTTCGCTCTTACCGCCGCCCGTGACGGACGTCCGGTCCACCCCACATCCACCGGGGGGCGGGGGGGNCTAGGGGGGGGGGTGTAGAGGGGGGGAGCGGAGGACATCACCACCACGACATCACCCGGCAACCACACAGTACACAGTACACACAGCACACACGGCACACACGGCACACACGGCACACATGGCACACACACACAAAGATCCCCGCATAGCCTCAACACACTGTTGGGGCAAGCGCCGAAGGCCGGCACGGCACACAAGCCGGTAGAGGTGGCCAACACCACGCCCAGTCGCCTTTGTCTACCCGGTGGTGATGTTCACCACACATCGCACCAGGTACTCATTTGAGGCTGAGTCGACCTCGGGAGGCCCAGGACCGGTTCGGATACTAGTCACCGGCGTTAGCCGTGAGCGGGAATCGAACGACGGCGGCCCCTGGTAGGTTAGCAGCACAGCGCGGGAACCGTTACGCTACCAACTCCGCACGCACACACAGACACACACACCGAGACCTCTCACAGAGACCTCTCACAGAGACCTCTCACAGAGATAACATTTCAATGTTATCTCCGTAGATATAAAAGGCCAAGTTGTGATTATGCGTGTCTGTTCAAAATGTTTAGCGTAAATTTCGATTTAAAGCTTTCGTGACTGCACGGATTCATCTTCGTGGTTCTTTCGGTAAAGTCACGTAGAAGGGAAGTATTAAAATAATACAAATAAAACATAATAAAATACAATTCTCACGACGTTTCGGCCACAACGCAAGCAGCCGTCCTCAGGTGGAGAACAGGTCTGTCGGGAGACAGCGTCAGAAGACGGCTACTTGCGTTGTGGCCGAAACGTCGTGAGAATTAGTTTATTATTTTTATTATTTTATTATTTCCCTTCTACGTGACTTTACCGAAAGAACCAAGAAGATGAATCCCTGCAGTCACGAAAGCATTAAATCGAAATCTTTGATCGTTTCTGCGTGGACCAAATATCGGCCGTTCTATACGATTCAGGGGGGGGGGTGCTTCAAGCGTATGTACGCAGGTGGGGGGTGAGGGGTCTAAAAAGTCCACGTGCGTACAGCGAGGGGGGAGGGGTCCAGTTTTGACAGATTGTTGCTACCTACTAAATGCATGGCCCTAACGGAGCGTTGGGGGTGGGGGCGAGAAGTGGGGCCAGGGGGGGGGGNCAGGGGGTGGGCGACGCTCAGAGCTGGTGCCTTGCAAAATGTAATTTAGCGTTCTTGCGGAAGGGGGATTACTGACCAACCCTCATCATCATCCCTCATCCGATTCGCTCGCTGCTTCCATCTCTTTCCCGCTCTCTCTGATCGCTCGCTCTCTCCGTGCGTCTGTGTGCATCTCGCTCCACCTCTCCGCCTCTCTCCCCGATCGCTCTCTGTCTGTCTGTGGCACTCTCTCGCTCTCTGTGCCTCTCTCTGCCTCTCTCTCTCTGTGCCACTCTCCATCTCTGTCTCTCTCTCCCCATCTCTCTCTGCCTCTCTCTCTGTGCCTCTCTCTCACCAACTGTGCCTCTCTCCCATCTCTGTGCCTCTCTCTCCCATCTCTGTGTCTCTCTCTCCCATCTCTCTCTCTGCCTCTCTCTCTGTGCCACTCTCCATCTCTCTGCCTCCCTTCCCCATCTCTCTCTCTGCCTCTCTCCCATCTCTGTGTCTCTCTCTCCCCATCTCTCTCTCTGCCTCTCTCTCTGTGCCACTCTCCATCTCTCTGCCTCTCTCTCCATCTCTCTGCCTCTCTTTCCCCATCTCTCTCTGCCTCTCTCCCATCTCTGTGTCTCTCTCTCCCATCTCTCTCTCTGCCTCTCTCTCTGTGCCACTCTCCATCTCTCTGCCTCTCTCCCATCTCTGTGCCTCTCTCCCCATCTCTGTGCCTCTCTCCCATCTCTGTGCCTCTCTCCCCATCTCTGTGCCTCTCTCTCCCCATCTCTCTGCCTCTCTCTCTGTGCCACTCTCCATCTCTCTGTGCCTCTCTCCCATCTCTCTGTGCCACTCTCTCTCTGTGCCTCTCTCTCTGCCTCTCTCTGCCTCTCTCTCCCATCTCCTACTCTCACCCCCCACCGCTCTTCTTTGTCACCCCCCCTCTCGCTCTCAAGTGGTGGGCCCTGTGATTGGTGGCGTGGGGGTGCTGGCTGCGGTGGCTGCGGTGATGGCGGCGTTGCGGTCGTTACGGGAGTGGTGGCACGGCGGTTAGCGCACCGCACTACGACCCGACAGAAAACCGAGTCAGATTCCCGCTCACGGCCAACACCAGCGACGATTATCCAAAGCGGTCCTGGGCCTCCCCCGCCGTTGTCTAAACATCGACACCGCTACGGTCACCACCGCCCACTGTCGGGGCGATTGATAACACTGGTCACACTTTTTCTGGCACAAGGTATTCCAACGGTCTTAATGTAATTTTGGGGTGCCGATTCCAAATCTGGAATCAGTTTTTGTCTATCACATCAGGTTTTTGAGATATCAAATATTGCATTTTCAATCAAAACTGTCGAAAAGACAGAGTCTGAATGAATGTCTTTCCGACAGACCTGGTCTTCACCTGAGGACGGCTGCTTGCGTTGTGGCCGAAACGTCGTGAGAATTTATTTTATTATGTTTAATTTTTATTATTTATTATTTCCATTCTACGTGACTTTACCGAAAGAACCAAGAAGACGGTTTTACTTTCCCCAAGCGGTTAACCAACCGGGGTGAGGCTAACCGCCACCAGGTTTAGGCGAAAGCAAATATATTTACAAGGGAAAGTAAATTAGCAGACGGGGCCCGACGTTGTGGTATTTACGGGCCCCTGGGAGCACCGGGCGAAGGGAAGGTGAGGGAGGTTAACGGGCTGCATCCCGCTATTTATACTCGGGATACATTATTAGGCCATTATTTTTGTTTGTGCGCAAGCGTGCGTGTGCGTGCACGTGTGTGTGTGCGTGTGTGTGTGCGTGAGCGCGCGCGCGTGTGTGCGTGCGTGTACGCGTGTGTGCGTACGCGTGTGTGCGTGTGTGTGCACGCGTGTGTGCGTGCGTGCACGCGTGTGTGCGTGCACGCGTGTGTGCGTGCGTGTGTGCGTGAGCGCGCACGCGTGTGTGTACGTGTGTGCGTGCACGCGTGTGTGCGTGTACGCGTGTGTGTGTGCGCGTGTGTGCGCGTGCGTGTGAGCACACGCGTGTGTGCGTGTGTGTGCACGCGTGTGTGCGTACGCGTGTGTGCGTGTGTGTGCACGCGTGTGTGCTTGTGTGCATGCACGCGTGTGTGTGTGTGCGTGTGTGTGCGTGTGCGTGCGTGTGCGTGCGTGTGTGCGTGTTGCATGCGGGGAGCAGATGTGTAAAGGTGAGTGGCGCTACGAACCCGCCGACCCGAGTTCGATTCCCACTCACAACAAGGTTAAACCGCTAACCATTCTCGCAACCGGTAACCGATTCTAGTGGAACGTGATGACCGCAAAGAACGCACCGATTCTGTGAACCGCACGAGGGCAGGCCCAAGTCACCGCGCGGTACGTCCGCGCCACTCGGCGCAACCGGTCGCAACCGGTTTTTAGGGAGCGTCGTTCCCTGGGCAGCGTGGGTCAGAGGGTCGATTCAGGTGACGTTGGGTTCTTAATTACAGTCACGGGGGGGTGCTGGTGGAGAGGGGGTGGGGGGTGCAGGGTGGAGGGCCTACTAACGAACCATTCCAATCAGCGATAATTGGCTCAACGAAAGCGTCGATGGGAAATCGTTGGCCTAACGAGTGGCGGCGGCGGCCGGGACGCGATGCCGACCGGAGTCCGTTTCTCACGGCCGCCGTTAGCCCCCACTCCCCCAGCCCCCAACCCCCATCGCCCCCGCTTCTAAGTGTCAATGTCTAGAGTGCGTGACGTTGATGGCGCACAACAAGATGGGAGCCAGTCAATGCGAGGCATTGAATTTGAGAGCCCGAGATGGCGGCGATGGCGGCGAGCGGAGTGACGAGCGGGATGGGCGAGCCATCGAGCGTGTGAGCAGGTGAGGAGGCGAGTGAGAAGGTGAGCGAGCGAGTGAGTGAGCGCTGAGCGAGTGAGCGGGCGAGAAGGTGAGTGAGTGGGCGGGCGAGAAAGGGAGAAGGTGAGCGAGTGAGTGAGCGAGCAAACGACAAGGGGAGCGAGCGAGGTGAGCGAGTGAGTGAGAAGGTGAGCGAGCGAGAAGGTGAGCGCTGAGCGAGTGAGCGGGCGAAAAAGGGAGGTGAGCAGGCGAGAGAGTAAGCTAGCAGGTGAGCAAGTGAGCACGTGAGCGACAAGGTGAGCCAGTGAGTGAGCGAGGCCAGTGAGAAGGTGAGCGAGTGAGCGAGCAAACGACAAGGTGAGTGAGCGGGCGAGCGAGCAAGCAAGCGAGAAGGTGAGCGAGTGAGCGAGCGGGAAGGCCAGCGAGAAGGCGAGCGAGCGAGGTGAGCGAGCAAATGACAAGGTGAGCGAGTGAGTGAGCGAGTAAGCGACAAGGCGAGCGAGTCAGTGAGCGAGCGAGAAGGTGAGCGAGCCAGTGAGTAAACGAGCAGGTTAGCGACGGAGCGGGTGACGGAGTGGACGGGCGAGCAGAGGGAGAGCACGGCCGGCTTTGTGCATTGCAGAGACAAATGGGTGTTTGCTTGTTTTCCCATCGAGCGCCAGAGTCGTGGGAGCGAGACACGGGGAGAGAGACGGGGAGGGAGACGCGGGAAGCAGCCGGAAGACAGATGCGGGGAGGGAGACGCGGGGAGAGAGACACGGGGCTGCCCTCGTTCATACCATGCCACTGTTGGGGCGATTGATAATTATTAAATAGTGTACACACCGCGTGTGTCTTTGTGTCTGTGTGTGGGGAGCGCTACGAACCCGTCGACCAGAGTTCGAATCCCGCTCACTGCCACCAACACCGGTGACGATAATCTGAACCGGTCCTGAGCCTCCCTAGGTTGTCTCGGCCTCAAATGAGTACCTGGTGTGATGTGGTGTATAGCAAAACATCGCCACTGGGAAGACAAAGGCAGCCGGGCGTGGTGCTGGCCACCCACTCCCTCGTGTGCCGTGCCGGCCTTCATAGGTGCTCGCTAACAGCACTTGCCCCGCTCACCTCATTCCGCTGTGAATTCGCCGCCTGGTGGAAAATATCTTATTACGTTTGCGATCTCAGCTGAAACGCACCCCGTGACATTTTACTGTCCTTCATGTTTTTATTGCTCCCGTCTTCTCGCTCTCCCCTCTCCCCTCGCTCTCCCTGATCTCTCTCCCTCTCTCCCTGCCTCTCTCTCCCTCTCTCCCTGCCTCTCTCTCCCTCTCTCCCCTGCCTCTCTCTCCCTCTCTCCCTGCCTCTCTCTCCCTCTCTCCCTGCTCTCTCTCCCTCTCTCCCTGCCTCTCTCTCCCTCTCTCCCCTGCCTCTCTCTCCCTCTCTCCCCTGCCTCTCTCTCTCCCCTGCCTCTCTCCCCTGCCTCTCTCCCCGCCTCCTCCCTGCCTTTCTCCCCCCTCTCTCCCTGCTCTCTCTCCCTGCCTCTCTCCCCTGCCTCTCTCCCCGCTCCCTCCCTGCCTTTCTCCCCCTCTCTCCCTGCCTCTCTCTCCCTGCCTCTCTCCCTGATCTCTCTTCTCTGTCGCTCTCCCTGATCTCTCTCCCTCGCTCTCCCCTGCCTCTCCCTTCTCTTCCTCATCCCCCTTCTCTCTCCCACCGGTCCTCCCTTCTCTCTTTAATCTCTCCTCGCACTCTCTCTCTGTCTACCTCTCTCTCCACCTCCCTCATTCACAATCCCCTCCCGAGGCCCTTTTTGGGAATTGTTGAAAAGGGTCAGATAAGGTCACGTGACCCCAGAGGAAAAAGAGTGAATGCACCAATTACTTTTTGAGTCATTCATTCACTCATTCACTCACTGACATGAACACCACCGCCCCGCACAGAGACCCACAGTAAATTTAAACTATTTTTTAGCAGGTAAGGTCCACTGAGCTACATAGCTATTTATCAGAGGCGGCAAAGTGGCTTATAATGTGGACATTCATAGCAGCCAAATACTTCAAACGCATGTTGATGCGCAACGCGGATGGAAAAACCGGAGGACCCGGAGAAAGAATCCACGCTACCATGGGGAGAGAGACACGCAAACTCCAAATATACAGCAGGCATCATCAGGGTCGGGATCGAACCCACGACCTCCTGCAGACCAGGTGAGGTAGTTAACATCTCACCACGGAGAGAGAGAGAGACACGCAAACTCCAAAAATATAACAGCCATCAGGGTCAGGATCGAACCGACGACCTCCTGTAGACCAGGCGAGGTAGTTAACATCTCACCACGAAGAGAGAGACACACGCAAACTCCAAATATACAACAACCGTCAGGGTCAGGATCGAAACCCACGACCTCATGCATACCAGGCGAGAGAGAAAACATCTCACCACCTTGACGCCACATACCCTTACACTCCTACCAACCCACCCAACTACTCACCGACACTCTCTACCCACTCACCCACTTGCTCACACACTCACCCACTAGCACACCGACTCACTAACCCACTCACGCAGCCGCTCACCCCATGTGTATATATAGGGGCAGTGTCCCGACTTACGAACGAATTCGTTCCGAGACCCGATCGTACGTCGAACGGTTCGCGTAAGTCGGAACACAATAAAGATACAGGCAGTCCTCTACTTACGACGGAGATGCGTTACGACGACCCATCATCGTAAGTCGAAAACATCGTAAGTCGAAGATGGCCTATAGCCTACTCAGGAGTCTTAAAGAATGGTGATAATTTAGCAAAAGAGAGCAATTTACAGTACCATACTGTATAAACTATATACTGTACGGGTAGGGTACGGGTATCGGGTACCCGATTGCGACCTCTGGGATGAAGCCATGTTGCAGGCGCGGGTGGGTTGATTCTAGGAACTTGAATTGTGAGAAGAGACAAGACGTTGGGAAATGAGTGACAAACGGTGACTCACCAGTGACTCACAGCCTACCCGTACCCGGCCGCACCAGGGTCGCAAACGGGTACCCGTACCCAGCCGGGTACGGGTAGCCGGGTACGGGTAGGGTACAGGTATCGGGGTAGGGTACGGGTATCGGGTAGGGTACGGGTATCGGGTAGGGTACGGGTATCGGGTAGGGTACGGGTATCGGGTACCCGGTTGCGACCTCTGGCACACACACTCCCGTCGAATTTTCAAACGGGGGCGGGCGTCGCCGCTCTTGACGGATAATCGCCATGGACGGAATATAATATCGATCAAACATCTGCCAGCGGTCGGCAATTATAAGGGGGGGTCCGAGATGACGGGGCTCGTGGCGTTTCGTCCATATCTTATCAAACCCAGCGCCCCACCACCCTCCCGTGCGTGTGTCACACACGCAGAGGGCTCTCTGCTTCCCGCGATCGAACTCGTCGCTCCTTTGACTTTGGTCGGTAAGGTGAGAGAGAGGTGGGGAGAGAGAGGTGGGGAGAGAGAGGTGGGAGAGAGAGCGGGAGGATGGGGGTTGAGATGATGTGTTTATCTAGGACAAAAATAAAATTGGATTTTTATAAACAAAGCAGATTACAATGATCCACAGACTTAATAATGTACACAGAGACCCACAGACTCACACAGAGACCCACAGACTCACACAGAGACCCACAGACTCACACAGAGACCCACAGACTCACAGAGACCCACAGACTCACAGACCCACAGACTCACACATAGACCCACAGACTCACACATAGACCCACAGACTCACACATAGACCCACAGACTCACACAGAGAACCCATAGAGTTACATACACCCATAGACTTGACTTCGACTTTGGACGGCCGGGTGAGCGAGTGAGTGAGTGAGCGTGCAAGCGAGGGCGGGCGGGGGAGGCCGAGAGAGAAAGAGGGAGAGAGGAGAGGGGGAGAAATGTAGAGAAAATGGGGTTGCGGTAGAATTACGTTGATAAATTAAATGCACGCAACATGGGAAGACAGTCACTTAAGAGAACCTCTCGGGGTCTGTCAGGGTGAGGGATTGTACGGGGCAATGCGAGCATGTGTGCATTCAAATGTACGTACCGGAATTGCATAGACTCATGTAATAACCACGGATTTGCAAAGAGATCCATAGACTCACACAGAGAAACCCAGAGACTTACCGATACCCATAATTTACATAGTCCCACAGACTTAAAGACCAGTACCTTTTTTCGATTTAAAGCTTTCGTGACTGCAGGGATTAATCTTCTTGGTTCTTTCGGTAAAGTCACGTAGAAGGGAAGTAATGAAATAATAAAAATAAAACATAATAGAATAATTCTCACGACGTTTCGGCCACAACGCAAGCAGCCGTCCTCAGGTGAAGAACAGGTCTGTCGGAAAGACAGCGTCTGAATGAACACCGCCAAGCTTGGCAGCGTATATTTCTTTCCGACAGCCCTGTTCTTCACCTGAGGACGGCTGCTTGCGTTGTGGCCGAAACGTCATGAGAATTATTCTATTATGTTTTATTTTTTATTATTTTATTATTTCCCTTCTGCGTGACTTTACCGAAAGAACCAAGAAAATCAGTACCTACAGAGATCCGTAAGACTTCAAGAGTCCCATAGGCTTACGCAGAGACTCACGGACATAAATAACAAGACCTCGATTTGGAGGCACATCTGCCGGCAGTGGCATGAGCGGGAAATTGCGGGGCTTAACCTTAACCATCAAGGTGACTCTCCGTTCTTTCCCTCCCTCTCCCTCTCTCAGGCTGATGACATGTCCATCAGCCCTTGTATATTTAATAACAAATATTGACAAACATTTTCACGATCGCCCACCCCACTCATCCATCCACCCGCCCACAAATCCACTAACCCACCACGGCCACCCGGCACCCACCCACCAACCCACTCACCCACACACCCGACAACACACTCACCACCTGTACACCAATACACTCACCCCCACCCATTAAAACATTCACTCACTCATACAACCACTCACTTACACACCCGCTCACTCACTAAATAACCACCAACTCACCCGCTCACTCACCCACTCACTCACCCACCCAGCAACCCATCAGTCCACTCACTCACCCACTCACCCCACCCCGCCAGCCCACTCACACACTAAATAACCCACCAACTCACCCACTCAATCATCCACCCGCTCACTCAGCCACCCACTCAGCCACCCATCAGTCCACTCACCCACTCACCCCACCCCCGCCAGCCCACTCACACACTAAATAACCCACCAACTCACCCGCTCAATCACCCGCCCGCTCACTCAGCCACCCACCCAGCCACCCATCAGTGCACTCACTCACCCACTCACCCCACCCCGCCAGCCCACTCACACACTAAATAACCCACCAACTCACCCGCTCAATCACCGCCCGCTCACTCAGCCACCCACTCAGCCACCCACCCAGCCACCCATCAGTCCACTCACTCACCCCACCCTCGCCAGCCCGCTCAATCACCCACGCACCCAACCCACAAGCCAGCTAAGCGATATCTAAATAAACGATGCGTGCGAGAACACGAATCGATGGGAAATTAAACCAAAGCGCGCGACAAAAACAATCAGAGCTTAAAAGGAATCGGCTATTTGTTAAGAGACGCCTTTCTCCACCCCCACCTCTCTCTCGTTTTTTACTTTTCCAGGAGTGGCAAAACGGGGAGATGAAAAAAGCACAAACCCGTTGTGTTTTTTAAATCCTTTATATTAAGTTCGCTTACTTGCTTGCTTACGACCGTGCAAATCTTTCGGTCGTTTTTTAACCCACTTCCCGTGATCCAATCGAGCTGACATTTTGCACACAGACTCGTTGTGCGAGCCAATTAATGTTCGTGAAAAAAAATTCCCAAAATTTTACACTTTTAGGGAAAACAAATTAAATATTTAATTACCAATTGCTTAATACTGGCAGACAAGCATCTGACCCATAGGTGGCAGCCATCTCAAGCCAGAGGACGAGAGGACTCTAGCCGCCACGCATATAAAGGATTTATAGTGAAAAACTTTGTTTTTACGGGTTAATTTTTTGTTCTTTCTTCTAGCGCACGCAGAATTACCCCGGGGCTTTCAAGCGCGTCGCCTCGCCAATCGAAGAGAGGTCCAGGTACCACCACCCCCACACACACACACAGTACCAAGCAGTACATAATCAACGTTTTTGGGGGGTTTAGATCGCGTTATTTATAAATGTGTCGTAACCCTCCACCACCCGACACGGCTAATCGGTAAAAAAGTGTCACGTTGACAAAAGACAAAATAGTTCACTGCTTTAGCCCACCGGTGTGTTGAAGCGTGAAACCACAACATTTACATCTTTTGAGTAGTACGACGTTTCGCTGGTAATTGCATCCAGCATCATCGGGCAATTCGCCAGAATGGTGAGGGGCTCTGCTGTGTCTCCCGTTCTTATATAGAGCAGCAGCAGGGTGACGTCATCATCAACTCATCACCTCATCAACCCATCAGGTGCAACGATTTTGGTGGTGGAGGATTACGACACATTTATAAACGACGCGATCTAAACCCAAAAACGTTGATTATGAATAATATTGGTCGCGAAAGCTTGCCACGTGTTATGCCAATCAGTAACCATCACGAGTACAGAGTTCATGGGGGGGGGGGAGGGCGGCCTTTTTAAATCCTTTATATTAAGTTCACTTGCTTGCTTGCGTGCGCGCTTACGACCGTGCAAATCTTTCGGTCGTTTTTTAACCCACTTCCCGTGATCCAATCGAGCTGACATTTTGCACACAGACTCGTTGTGTGAGACAATTAATGTTTGTGAAAAAAAATCCAAAATTTTACACTGTTTAGGGAAAACAAATTAAATATTTAATTACCATTTGCTTAATACTGGCAGACAATCATCTGACCATAGGTGGCAGCCATCTCAAGCCAGAGGACGAGAGAACTCATGCATATAAAGGATTTATAGTGAAAAACTTTGTTTTTACGGGTTATACTTATTGTTGTTGGCGAGCGAATGTTTTGGACATCGGTTCCAGGGGGTCCCCTTAACCCCTAGGTCGACTCAGCCTTAACTGAGAAAGTCCACGCGCGTGTATCCTTACTTGCAGCGTGACTGTCCGGGCCTCCGCTAGGTAGACTCAGCCTTAACCCAGCCACTCCACGTGTGAGTATCCTTACCCGTATCCTTGTCCGTATATCCTTACACGCACCCCAGCTCTCCGGGCCTCCTCTAGGTCGACTCGACCTTAACAGAGTCACTCCACGCGTGCGTACACGTACCCCGACTTTCTGGGCCTCCTCTAGGTCGACTCAGCCTTAACCGAGTCACTCCACACGTGCGTACGCGCACCCCGACTTTCTGGCCCTCCCCGAGGTCGACTCAGCCTTAACCGGGAAACTCCACATGCGCGTCTTTTGTACTGCATTGTTTTGTTGTTGTTTGCGGGTGTGTTGTTGTTTGTGTGCGTGTTGTTGTTTGTGTGCGTGTTGTTGTTTGTGGGTGTGTTGTTGTTTGCGAGTGTGTTGTTGTTTGTGTGCGTGTTGTTGTTTGTGGGTGTGTTGTTGTTTGCGAGTGTGTTGTTGTTTGCGAATGTGTTGTTGTTTGCGGTGTGTTGTTGTTTGTGTGTGTGTTGTTGTTTGTGTGTGCGTTGTTGTTTGAGGGTGTGTTGTTGTTTGTGTGTGTGTTGTTGGTGTTGTTGTTTGGTGTGTGTGTTGTTGGTGTTGTTGGTGTGTGTGTTGTTGGTGTTGTTGCTTGTGTGTGCGTTGTTGTTTGAGGGTGTGTTGTTGGTGTTATTGTTTGTGGGTGTGTTGTTGTTTGAGGGTGTGTTGTTGTTTGCTGCGTGTTGTTGTTGTTCGCTGCGGCAGTAACTTGCCAACCCACCACATGCTCGACATCGGTGGAACAAGAGCTTTGCAGCTCTTCTGATTCTGTATCCTTTACCTGCGCAGTGAACCAATCGCCGTGACTTCCCGGACCTCCCTTCACTCCCTCCTCCTCCACCACCTCCTCCTTCACTTCCTCCTCGGAACTCTGGACCGCGGAAGGCATCACGCTTCTCATCCTGGACCGCCTCGGGCTCCACCACCACCGTGCCTGCAAACCACAAACACAAAGATGAGTCTACGGGTCTCTGTGTGAGTCTATGGCCTCTATTTGAGTCTATGGGTGTCTGTGTGAGGAATCTACGGGTCTCTCTGTGAGTCCACGGGTCTCTCTGCGAGTCTACGGGTCTCTGTGTGAGTCTATGGGCCTCTATTTGAGTCTATGGGTGTCTGTGTGAGGAGTCTACGGGTCTCTCTGCGAGTCTACGGGTCTCTGGGCGAGTCTACGGGTCTCTGTGTGAGTCTATGGGCCTCTATTTGAGTCTATGGGTGTCTGTGTGAGGAGTCTACGGGTCTCTGTACGAGTCTACGGGTCTCTGTGCGAGTCTACGGGTCTCTGTGCGAGTCTACGGGTCTCTGTGCGAGTCTACGGGTCTCTGTGCGAGTCTACGGGTCTCTGTGCGAGTCTACGGGTCTCTGTGCGAGTCTACGGGTCTCTGTGCGAGTCTACGGGTCTCTGTGCGAGTCTACGGGTCTCTGTGCGAGTCTACGGGTCTCTGTGCGAGTCTACGGGTCTCTGTGCGAGTCTACGGGTCTCTGTGCGAGTCTATGGGCCTCTATTTCAGTCTGTGTGCGAGTCTGAGACCCCGGTGTAATTGCTGCGGTTGAGGCTGAAACCTGAATTGAAACCCAGTATCTCAGCTGTGTGATCTCAGTGTCTCTGACACGGCCTTTATGAACCCCTGGGAGATGGAGACAGACACCTAGACCCAGGATCCAAACCCGTGGCTCTCCGCAATGCTGGCTCAACGTCTCTCCGTGCCTGATGAGACAATATTGAACAAACTCTCTCTCTCACCTTCTCTCTCTCAACCCTCCTGCCCTCTCCCCCTCTCTCTTACCCCATCTCATTACCGCCCCTCCTCCATTTCTCCTTCTGATTCTCGCTCTATCCCACTCTCTCTTACACCTTCTCGCTCGTCTTTTTATAATTTCGTTAAAAAAAATATTTAAACTTTGCTTTATGTAAACCCCACCTCTCGCTCACTCTCTCGCTCACTCTCTCGCTCACTCTCTCGCTCACTCTCTCGCTCACTCTCTCGCTCACTCTCTCGCTCACTCTCTCGCTCACTCTCTCGCTCACTCTCTCGGTCACTCTCTCGGTCACTCTCGTTCTGCACGCAGCCCTTCTCGCAGTCCGACGGCCTCCGACGGGTAGCTCATATCTGCACGCAGAGCTCCCCGTCATCTGCCACCGAGCACACGGCCTCCACCATCGCCCACTGCTCCTTGAAGGCCGGCACTTCGTGGGTCAGCCGCGCCACATGGCGGAACTCCAGCCACACCCTGGCTCCGACCAGAGCGCGGAAGATGCCAGGCTGCTGGCCGGACGTTTCCCCTCCAGGGCCACCTTCCTCACCTTCTCTGTCTTGCTTTCTCTCCTCACTCTCTGGCTTTCTCTGCCCCTCTCTCACATTCTTTCTCTCCCCTCCGTTGCGCTATCATTTGTGATAGCCACTTCACTTCTGACAAAGAGCTACGTAGCTCAGTGGGGCCTTACCTGATAACAAAAATATATAAAAATAAAAATGTCCCTCTCTCCCTTTGCAATCTGTCTGATTCCCCCACCCACCCCCCTCTCTCTTTCACTTTCCTTCTCTTGGATATCTCTCTCTCTGCCCTTGTGTTCTCTCTCATCCCCAGCCCAGCTCTCTCCTCTCACTTTGCCACACTCCAATCAATCAATCGCTCTTCTCTTATTCAAATTCGTTATTTTCCGTTGCGCTCTCTCATCCACGCTCTCTCGCTAATGGCAGAAGCATGACACAGAGACCTGTAAACTCGCACAGAGACCCATAGACACACACAGAGAGCCATAGACTCACACAGAGACCCCATAGACTTACAGAGAACCACAGTCTCAGAGTTCCAGACTCACACAGAGATCCAGAGACTCAGAGATTCACAGACTCACAGAGATCCATAGACTCACACAGAGATCCAGAGACTCAGAGATTCACAGAATCGCACAGAGATCCGTAAACTCGCACAGAGACCCGTAAACTCGCACAGAGAGCCATAGACTCACACAGAGCGCCGTAGACTTACAGAAATCCAGAGACTCAAGAGTTCCAGACTCACACTGAGATCCAGGGACTCATAGATTCACAGACTCACATAGAGACCAGTAGACTCACAGAGATTCACAGACTCACACAGAGATTCACAGACTCGCACAGAGATCCACAGACTCACACAGAGATCCACAGACTCGCACAGAGATCCACAGACTCGCACAGAGATGCACAGACTCACACAGAGACCCACAGACAGACCCACACCGCAGAACCAATCTTGAACCTCACCTTCAGGAAGTTCCGAGACATCCATGGAGGCATCAGCGGAATCTTCCTCCTCCTCCTCCTGTGCTGGTCTCTCCTTGTCCCTCGTCCTCCTTCCTCCTCCTCCTCCTCCAACCACTCGCCCCTTAGATCCACCACCACCACCGCCACCATCGCCACCACCACCACGGTTGTTACCGTCGTCGTCGTCACCACCACCGTCGTCATCATCCACCTCCTGCCCGTCCTCAACATCGTCGTTGTCATCGTTGTTGTCGTCGTTGTTTTCGTTGCCTTGGTCTTTGTTCCTGGCGTCGTCATCTTCGGCCAGATCGTCGTCGTTGTTGTCCTCATCGGAAGCGACGACCTTCACGACGTGCGTGGGCTTCCTAGAGCGGGAGGAACGGGTGAAGCGGTGTCTCCCGCGGCAGCGAGGGTTTGCCGGTTCGAATCCGGCGTCCCCGCCCCGGTTATAACCGCGGATCGGGCGTAACTAGGCGGAAACAAAATTGTCCGTTCACCCGTAACGCCGCGTGTTGTTTTTCATAACGCGAATTGGATACAACGCGACGATGAATGTATTACAGATGTAATGTGAGGTTATATCCGGGTCGTTGACGGATTACAACGGAGAGAGAAAGAGACGCAAAGTCCAAATATACAGCAGCAGCCATCGTCAGGGTCGGGATCGAACCCACGACATCCTGTAGACCAGGCGAGGTAGTTAACATCTCACCACGGGGAGAGAGAGACACGCAAACTCCAAATACACAGCATGCATCTGGGGTTGGTGTGGAACCCACGACCTCCTGTAGACCAGGCGAGGTAGTTAACATCTCACCACGGAGAGAGAGAGACACACAAACTCCAAATATACAGCATGCATCTGGGGTTGGTGTGGAACCCACGACCTCCTGTATACCTAGCGAGGCCGTCAACATCTTGCCACTGTGTCATCACCTAACATCTCATCGGGACACGGTCCCATAATCGGTGAGTTACTCCGGCAGGCGAGGCTGCGTTGGCTGGGTTACGTAGCCCACATGCTCAGCCACAGCATTCACCAAGCAGCTTCTGTTCGGCCAGATAGATGGGCTTAAGCGGCCCAGCATGGGCTGCAGACGGCTGTGGAGCTGAACGAACTTGCCAGCGGCGGTACTAGCGGTGTCAAGATCGGCCTCTCACAACAACGAGCCGGGTGGGTAAAGCACGGCAAGTTGGCACAGTAGGGGGCACAGGTGGTGCATCAGCCAGTCATCTCGGTCATCTCAGTCAGTCGACCCGTGGCACCTGGGTCTGACCCTTGACCTCTTGCCAGCAGCGAGCCTTCCACACTCCAAGACTCACCACACGTGGCCTGCTGCTCAACTAGGTCGACTCAGCCAGAACTGAACACCCAGTCAGGACTTCCTCTAGGTCGACTCAGCCAGAACTGAACACCAGTCAGGCCTTCCGCTAGGTCGACTCAGCCAGAACTGAACACTCGGTCAGGCCTTCCTCTAGGTCGACTCAGCCAGAACTGAATACCCGGTCAGGCCATCCACTAGGTCGACTCAGCCAGAACTGAACACACGGTCAGCCCTCCCTCTAGGTCAACTCAGCCAGAACTGAACACCCGGTCAGGCCTTCCTCTAGGTCGACTCAGCCAGAACTGAACACCAGTCAGGCCTTCCTCTAGGTCGACTCAGCCAGAACTGAACACTCGGTCAGGCCTTCCTCTAGGTCGACTCAGCCAGAACATAACACGCGGTCAGGCCTTCCTCTAGGTCGACTCAGCCAGAACTGAACACACGGTCAGGCCTTCCTCTAGGTCGACTCAGCCAGAACTGAACACCCGGTCAGGCTCTCCCCTAGGTCAACTCAGCCAGAACTGAACACTCGGTCAGGCCTTCCTCTAGGTCAACTCAGCCAGAACTGAACACCGGTCAGGCCTCCCTCTAGGTCGACTCAGCCAGAACTGAACACACGGTCAGGCCTTCCTCTAGGTCAACTCAGCCAGAACTGAACACTCGGTCAGGCCTTCCTCAAGGTCCACTCAGCCAGAACTGAACAACCCCACCCCACCGCTGGTGTGAGTGGCGCTTGCTGTATAATTAACGATAAATTATATCGTTAGGAAATATTAATCCCGCGCCGGCCGACAGGCAATTAAGGCTCAGCTCGTTAACGAGTTAAAATATTAATAGGGCCGCAGACGTTCAATAATTAACGAGGATGTAGCAGAGGCCCCCACCGATGCATTGGGGGGGAGGGGGAGGGGGGGTGTGGGGGAAGGCTGTGGGGGAGGGGGGCTGTGGGGNAGGGGTGTGGGGGAGGGGTGTGGGGAAGNATGTGGGGGAGGGGGTGTGGGGGAGGATGTGGGGAGGGGTGTGGGGGAGGATGTGGGGGAGGGGTGTGGGGGGGGATGTGGGGGGGGGGGTGTGGGGAAGGATGTGGGGGAGGGGGTGTGGGGGAAGGATGTGGGGGGGGGGGTGTGGGGAAGGCTGTGGGGGAGGGGTGTGAGGGGGGGGTGTGAGGGAGGGGCTGTGGGGGAGGGGTGTGAGGGGAGGGGGTGTGGGGGAGGGGCGGTGTGGGGGAAGGATGTGGGGGAGGGGGATTTTTTTATTCAGGCGCCGCGTGGTGAGATGTTAACCACATCGCCTGGTATGCAGGAGGTCGTGGGTTCGATCCCGATAGAGAGAGAGACAAAGAGAGAGACAGAGAGAGAGGAAGAGACAGAGAGAGAGACACAGAGAGACACAGAGAGACAGAGAGACACAGAGAGAGAGACACAGAGAGAGAGACACAGAGAGACAAAGAGATGCAGAGAGAGACAGACAGAGCCAGACAGACAGAGAGAGACTGACAGAGACAGAGACACAGACAGACAAAGAGATGCAGAGAGAAAGACAGAGAGACACAGAGAGAGACAGACAGAGNGAGACAGACAGAGAGACACAGACAGAGAGACAGAGAGAGAGAGACACAGAGAAAGATGGTGAATCTTGTGATCTAAGTCTCGTACCTTCGTGAGCGCGATGGACCGGCCTGTGGGCTGGGAGAACTTGTATCCTGCAGCACAAAGAGAGCAGACGCAACTTTGTTATCGTGGTCGTTATAACATGGAACACACATCATTATAAACACACAACACACATCGTTATAAACACTCACTCACCATTATAAACACTCAACACACACATCGTTATAACCCGAGTGGCAGCCCGCTCTCCTACAACGCGGCGGTAGCGGCTGCGTTCACGAAGAGCGTCGCTCGATGTAAAGACCGCGATAGACTAAACAGCACATTCATATCGGGGCAAAGCACGGTCCGCGTGAACGCCACCAGATGCCTGAACGCAGCGCCGAACAGGAGACGGAGCGCGTGTGTGGGTTAGCGCGTGTGGGTTAGAAGCCATGTAGAAGGGAAATAATAAAACAATAAAAATAAAACATAATAAATAATTCTCACGACGTTTCGGCCACAACGCAAGCAGCCGTCCTCAGGTGAAGAACAGGTCTTCCTGACGATTATTTCCCTTCTACGTGACATTACCGAAAGAAGCAAGAAGATGAATCCCTGCAGTCACGAAAGCTTTAAATCGAAATAAAAAATGTTCTAGAAGCATCCAGCAGCATCCCGATGCCGTGTTGTGCGATGTCGCCCAGCCGAGGCGGCCGCTACAACCGCTCATTCCTTCTCACGCGACGTCTCTCCGTCAGAGGTCGCAAACGGGTTTTGATTCCTTACCCCTCGTACCCGTACCCGCCGCACCAGGGTCGCAAACGGGTACCGTACCGCCGACTCGTACCCTACCCGACCGCGGTACGAGTAGGGTACGGGTATCGGGTACCTGATTGCGACCTCTGGGATGAAGCATGTTGCAGGCGCGGGTGGGTTGATTCTAGGAACTTGAATTGTGAGAAGAGACAAGACGTTGGGAATGAGTGACTCACGGCCTACCCGTACCCGTACCGGCCGCACCAGGGTCGCAAACGGGTACCCGTACCCGGACAGGTACGGGTAGCCGGGTATCGGGTAGGGTACGGGTATCGGTACCCGGTTGCGACCTCTGCTCTCCGCTCACTCGAACGCGTTGCACCATCCACAATTGGCGTCCGCGTCATAACGAGTGCCTTCCCCGATACGTTCAGCGCGTTGTGTCATCCGTTTCGCGTCCGCCTTATCAAGAGTGCCGCTTTCCCCGACACGTTGCATCACCCACTTCGCGACGCGTTAACAACGCGGCATTCTAGGAGAACAAAAATGGGCCTTGTTGTCGTTTTGTTTTGCGCGAACCCCTGGTCTGGCTTAACAGCGAGGGCCGGTGGAGTGCAGACAACGCAACAGCGGAGTGGGGCTCACCTTGTCTCTCGTCTTGTCCGCAAGAGGCGGCGTCTTCGCGTCGGCGGGAGCCTCCTCCTCGTTGCCGTCTACGACGAGAGAATGCGCACGCACGTCATCATCGTCGTCACGCTCTCATCGATATTAGCATCACCATCACCCCAACCTCTCATCATCACCACTACCTCTCATCATCATCATCACCATCCCACTACCCTTTCATCACCATCACCACCACCACCCTTTCATCATCATCATTACCACCACCTCTCATCATCATTACCATTACCCTCATCAGAATCACCACCACTTTCATCACCCTCTCATCATCATTACCACCACCCTTTCATCATCACCATTACCACCACCTTTCATCATCACCATTAACACCACCCTCATCAAAATCATCATCATCACAACCATCTCATCATTACCACCACCCTCACATTTATCATCCCCACCACCACCAATTCATCACCCCCACCACCACCAACCTCTCATCACCACCACCACTACCCTCTCATCATCACCACTCATGAGAATCTCATCACCACCACCACTACCCTCCTCCTCGCCCTCCTCTCTGCCTGCCGCTCATCTCCAGCCGTGACCCCCCACCGTCCCCCCAGCAAGAGGTCGCAACCAGGTACCCGATACCCGTACCCTACCCGATACCCGGCTACCCGTACCTGCCGGGTACGGGTACCCGTTTGCGACCCTGGTGCGGCCGGGTACGGGTAGACCGTGAGTCACTGGTGAGTCACCGTTTGTCACTCATTTCCCAACGTCTTGTCTCTTCTCACAATTCAAGTTCCTAGAATCAACCCACCCGTGCCTGCAACATGGCTTCATCCAGAGGTCGCAATCAGATACCCGATACCCGTACCCTACGGCCGGTACGGGTAGGGTACGGGTACGGCCGGTACGGGTAGGGTACGGGTACGGCCGGGTACGGGTATGGGCACCGTTTGCGACCCTGGTGCGGCCGGGTACGGGTAAGGAATCAAAACCCGTTTGCAACCTCTGCCCCAGCCCAGCTTTGTCCGTCTTGGGGAATTCCATCCAGGAATCCCATCCCATATTCCGTTCTCTATTCCCAATTCATTACCATCAACGACTCTGCTCACCCTTTCCCATGGTGCGCCAAGGGTAGTAAGTTTTTTTCTATTATGATTATCATAATCACGACTTGCGCGCTTAAAATATATAGCGTGCGTGCACGCGGCTGCACTTACGACGTAAAATAATCCAATTAAGAAAACGGCACCCTCTCTTATTGAGCATCGTAGTAGTAGTAGGTACAATAACACCATAAACCTACACGATTAGCTTTTATCTTTTTAGTGCAAATAAAGAAACTTTAAGGCCACTTAAATCCGAGCAGATTGGGCTTGTTTACACAATACGGGCGCGCGAGAGTGCCATAAAACCCGGCTATTGGCACACGGCACGCACCACACCACCACGAACGTTACCACGCACGGCACCACCACGGCACCACACACGGCACCACCACGCACGGCACCACACACGGCACCACGCANGCACGGCACCACCACGCACCACGCACGGCACCACCACGCACGGCACCACCACGCACCACGCACGGCACCACCACCACCACGCACGGCACCACACGGCACCACACACGCACGGCAGCGCAGCCAGACCAGTAGCAAGCACCGTGCATATACCACCTTGTCCTCAAGATGAGTAACAATCATAATCATCATTATTTCAAGCAGCAGCGGCAGCAGCAGCCGCTGCTGGGTGAAGGCCCTCCCGTTCCCCGATCCCACCAGCACCTCCACTTTCGCACGCCACGCGCTAAAAACTAAACTGTAAACTTGGTTTTTTTTTAGCAGGTGTAAGAACCACCACTGAGCACTTTGTAATGAGCGACCTGGTCACCACAAATGGTAGATCAAAGAAGTGGCTTATCATCATCAAGTGGATTTTTTTTACAGCCAAATAACTCCAAAACCCGTGGTGACGTTGACTCAAAATTGGAGGACCCGGAGAAAAATCCACGCGATCACGGGGAGGGAGAGAGACACGCAAACTCCAAATATACAGCAGGCATCGTCAGGGTCGGGATCGAACCCACGACCTCCTGTAGACCAGGCGAGGTAGTTAACATCTCACCACGGGGAGAGAGGCACGCAAACTCCAAATATACAGCAGGTGTCTTCAGGGTCAGGATCAAACCCACGACCTCCTGTATGCAAGGTGAGGTAGTTAGCATCTCCTCGCCACGTGGCTGATTTCATTGTCACTCCATCTCCTCCCCAGATAGTCCTCACCGACATTGGCTGGAGTTGGAAAATCTAATTCAGGTCATCGCTGGGTATGTAGCGGAAATACACTGACCAGGAAGCCACCGCGCCACCCAGGGCTTAGCTCAACTTATTCTGCTTACACAAAGACAAAGATCCCCATGTAGCCTTAATAAACTGTAGGGGAAAGTGCTGTTAGCGAGTAGCACCTATGAAGGCCGGCACGGCACACGAGGGGTGGGTGGCCAGCACCACGCCCGACCGCCTTTTTCTCCCAGAGGTGATGTTTACCACACACCGCACCAGGTAGTCATTTGAGGCTGAGTCGACCTAGGGAGGCCCAGGACCGGTTCAGATAATCATCACCGGATTGGCCGTGAGCGGGAATCGAACCCGGATCGCCAGGTTCGTAGCGCAGCGTTGCGCTAATCACTACACTACCACTCACCACACACACAACCGCATCGGCATTGCAACAACAACATCACAACCGGTGACCAAAGACCAATTTATACCGTGAGCCACTTTCTGATTTCCAATATCCCCAGCGGTGCTGAGATCCAAATTGAAAAGGAACTCCGTTAAAAGCCTCGACGGGAGGGGAATAGAAGACGCGCAAGTGTGTGTGCGAGTGTGTGCATGCGTGAGTGTGTGCGTGTGTGTGTGTGTGTNCGCGTATGCGTGAGTGCGTGCGTGAGTGTGCGCGCGTGAGTGTGCGCGCGTGAGTGTGTGCGCGCATGCGTGAGTGCGCGTGCGTGCAGGAGGCTCGTGAAGGACGCTACTGGGCAGATACAGGCAGCCACTGCATGCCCAATCAGCTTCTGTTTGGCCAGAAAGAATGGGGCTAAAAGGGGCGCAAGCACGTGCTGGAGAAGAGACGGGCTGAGATGGTACGGGAGGATGTGGAGCTGATTGGGCTTGCCGGTGACCGATACCAGCGGTGTTAAGATCGGCCTCTGTGGAGTTTCGTGAAGAACGCTACTGGTCAGTTGGGAGGCAATCGCCCACCAACAACAACGGAGGGCAGAGGAGCGACGCTCGCAACAACGAGCGGAGCGCCGGCGGATTTGGTGGCACAGCTGGTTCATCTGCCAGTCATCTCAGTCAGCCGACCCACGGCGCCTGCTGGATCGGTCCCGTGACCTCCTGATGAAGAGGCCTCCACACTTCGCGTGATGGACTCAAAGTGCACCGAGCCTGGCACAACCGCTGTGGTGCCGATACCGGCATTAAATGGTTGTTTTACGTGAGGGGAGAAACCCATGAATGTCGGCACAGCACACAAGGGGTGTGTGGTGCAGTCAGTACCCCCCCGCCGTCTTTCTTTCCCCAGTGCGCTGATGTTTAATACGCACTCCACCAGTGACTGATTTGAGGTTCAGTCGACCCAGGGGAGGCCAGGGCCAGTTCAAATAATCGTCACTGGTGTTGGCCGTGAGTGGGAGTTGAATTCAGAGCACTGGGTACATAGCGCGGCGCACTAAGCACTACACTACCGCTCCAAAGACAAAGATCCCCATATAGCTTTAACAGACTGTAGGAGCAAGTGCTGTTAGCGAGCACCTATGAAGGCCGGAACGGTACACGAGGGGTGGGTGACAACACCACGCCCGGCCGCCTTTGTCCCCCAGTGGCGATGTTCACACACCGCACCAGTTACTCGTTTGAGGCTGAGTCGACCTAGGGAGGCCCAGGACCGGTTAAAATAATCGTCGCCGGTGGTGGCCGTGAGCGGGAATCGAACTCGGGTCGCCGGGTTCGTAGCGCTAACTGCTACACTATAATGCGTGACGCTTCCACATGCGCGGGTCACGTGACAGATGTGACGTCACAGCTCACTTGCCGGGCAAAATATATTTGAATTATTGAGCTCCCCCCCCAAAAAAANGTGTATTTTAATAATGTTTGCATGGTGTACAGTCTGGAAAGTACCCACATGGCAAATTTCAAGTTTGTTGCATGTCGGGAAGTACGCTAAACATGTTGAACAGACACATTCACAACTTGCCTTTATATCTATGGAGATGACTTAAGCTTTGTGAATGCAGGAATACATATTCTTCGGGTCTTTCGGTAAAGTCACGTAGATTGGTGCAAATGAATAAAAAATAATAAACATAAAATAAATAAACTACGACGTTTCGATCACAAACTACAACAACATAAGCGATCGAAACGTCGTAGTTTATTGTTTATTTTATTATTTTATTCACTTGTTCCTATCTACGTGTTTTGCATGTTCATCACAGCCCGTGCGTGGTTACTGCAGTAACCCGATTCCTTGAAAAAGGTTTCAATTTGGTGTTTTAACATCTTAACATATCCTGCTTTATTGCCAGAACGGGTAAAACCTATTCTTCTTTTTTCATATTATGACAATATATACTTGTTTGTATACAATGAAATCACAATATTATTTTAATTCATAGGCCTGCCCTTGCCTAGATCGCCTGCCTGGTTTGAGTGACCTCTTACGGCTGTTCATTCAGGCAAGAGTGGAGGGCGGGAGTCATGTTCTGGGCCTACCAATCACTCATGTATAAATGAATACATTCATGGCCATATTTGACTGAAAAGGCTCTGGCCCTGATGCAAACCAGAGCAAGGAGGTATTAACCCCCAAATGATCTTCTCACTGGCTCATCAACCCATAAACATTTGCTCACTCACCCGCCCACCTACCCACAAAGTCACTCAAACCACGAACTCATCCACCGGCCCACTGACTCATTCGCCCGAGCACACTCACCGCCTCGTCTAGCCCACCCACCACCAACTCGTGCACTTAACAAAAACCTACCACCCATCAACTCACTCACTCCACCAGCAACCACTCACCAACTCACTCAGCCACCAAACCTACAAAAACTCAAATACAAACTCATTAATTTACTCACTCACACACCGACTACTCCCCCCCCCCCCACCTACTCACTCATCCACTGACTCAAGCATCAATGCACAGAATCACTCCATGACCCACTCCTTCAGTAAACCACTTGCCGAACGCCTCACTCAGTCGCTCAACCACCTACTCACCGACTCGCCCACCCATTAAACTCACAAACTCACTCATTCACCTACCCACTCAACTACCTTGTCACCAACTCACTCAATGAATCGCCCAACCAGATACATCTAAGTCACCTACCCACAAACTCACTCACTCATCTACCCACTCAACTACCTTGTCACCAACTCACTCAATGAATCGCCCAATCACCTACATCCAAATCACCTACCCACAAACTCACTCACTCACCTACCCACTCAACTACCTTGTCACCCACTCACTCAATGAATCACCCAACCAGATACATCTAAATCACCTACCACAAACTCACTCACTCACCTACCCACTCACCTACCTTGTCACCAACTCACCCAATGAATCGCCCAACCACGTCATCTAAGTCACCTACCCACAAACTCACTCACTCACCTACCCACTCAACTACCTTGTCACCAACTCACTCAATGAATCGCCCAACCACGTACATCTAACTCACCCACTCGATCATTTATTCACCGACCTCACCCAAGCACTCACTAAATTACGAAAACACTCACTAAGCCTCCTACCTGCCAACTAAGTCACTCAACCGCGCACTCACTTGACTACCTTGCAATCCACTCACTCGTTCACTTACAGAGTAGCTCAACAGCTTATCAAATCGCCTACACACCAACTAACTCGCTCGCTCACTTACCTCCTCTCTCAATGACCTCGTCATCAAATCATTCACTCACTCGTAATAATAACGACGGTGATGTCAACTTGCAACATGCCGCACAATACTCGCTCGCTCTCGTAGAGAGAGAACGACTCCGAGGTGACAGGAGGAACCAGACGAGCGGACAGGCGGCATCCACGCGCTGAGCTGGCACGACATTTTCCTCCCCAAGCTCTGTGGTCCTCTATATATAAAGGAGTTATCGGCCAATTAAACACATTCCTCCTGCGGAGGGAGCTGGTAGGAACGTTGGGTTGCTCGGTCAATGGCCAGGGTCAACGGCGGCGTGGTGTATTCCGCAAATATGCCCGACTGTGAGGGCGGGCACAAGCCGGCGTGAGTAGGTTAAACGTTGAGTTTTAAAGGGCACCACGGGGTGACCAGCCCCTCCCNACCCAGCCCCACCCCCCCACCCCCCCCCCCCCACCCCCCACCCCCCNCCCCACCCTCCCCCCCCCCCCCCCCCCCCTCCCTCCCCCCTCNCCACCCCACCCTCCCCACCCTCCCCCCCTCCCCACCCAGCCCCTCCCACCCAGCCCTCCCCACCCAGCCCCTCCCCACCCTCCCCCCTCCCCACCCACCCTCCCTGCACGACAGACGGACAGACACAATAATCCCCTGTGGTGTAACCAGGAGGTTCCTACCAGTATCAGCGTTTTGTGCAGGAGGAAACCGCAGCACCCGGAACGCACCCGTACGTGCAAGGAGCAACGCTCGATCTCATACAGCTCGAACAGATGGAGCCCACATTTGCTCTACGGCATTCTCCTGGCGAAGTCAGTGTACGGGCTCCTCCTCGATGCCACGGGAAGATGGGAGCTTCGTGACGTTTGCGTACGGGTGACCCACCAACCCGGCTACTGCCGCCGCAGCGCTGGATTACAGGCAGCCACGCGGTAGCCACGCTCACCCACTCAACAAACCGCCATTAGCCACTAAGTGATGGTGACGTCTCCACGACGCCTGTGCCAGCCAGGTGCACTTTGAGGCCACGTGAAGTGTCGAAGGCTCGCTGACAGGTCACGGGACAAACCCGGGTGCCATGGGTTGACCGAGATGACCAACTGTGCCCCCCTATACTGTCACAATTTGCTAATTTTAGCCGCCCGCCCTCTGCTCGTTGTTGTGAGCGTCGCTCCTCCGCCCTCCATTGTTGTTGGAGGGCGACTGCCTCCAACTGCCCAGCAGCGTCCTTCACGAGCCTCCTCCATCCATCCACTCACTCACCTACCTACCTACCCAATTAACTCACCTCCCCATTCAGCCGCTCGCTCACCACCACCAGCTCACACACTCACCGGAGCCCATGATTTCTGCCTCCGCCTCTTCCTCGCCGACCGACTGAGTCATGAAGTCCTGCAGCTTCTGCACCAGGGAGTCGAGCTTCTTACTGCAAGCGCACAGAGACAAAGATAAATTTCCCCCCCCCACCATGTAACCTCAGACTGTTCGGGGCAAGTGCTGTTTGCGAGCACCTATGAAGGCCGGCACATCGCACGAGGTGAGGGGCGGGAGCACCATGCCCGGCCGCCTTTGTCTCCCCAGTGGTGATGTTTACATGCCGTACCGGGTACCAGAGGTCGCAATCGGTACCCGATACCCGTACCCTACCCGATACCCTACCCGTACNGGCCGGGTACGGGTACCCGTTTGCGACCTGGTGCGGCCGGTACGGGTAGGCCGCGAGTCACTGGTGAGTAACGTTTGTCACTCATTTCCCAACGTCTGTCTCTTCTCACAATTCAAGTTCCTAGAATCAACCCACCCGCGCCTGCAACATGGCTTCATCCAGAGGTCGCAATCGGGTACCCGTACCCTACCCTACCCGATACCCGGCCGGTACGGGTAGCCGGCATCGGGTACGGGTCCCCGTTTCGACCCTGGCGGCCGGGTACGGGTACGGGTAAGGAATCAAAACCCGTTTGCGACCTTGGCATGCGGGCGATGTGACCCAGCCAACGCAGCCTCCCNGTCGGAGCTCACCGATGCAACAGCACTCAAGATTATTTCAGGGTGTGAGCTCCTCACACGATCCAGCATGGATCAGAGGCAGGCCAAGCAGAAAATTAAAATCAGCCGATGTTTCCTTCCACGTTTCGCAAGCAGAGCTTGTCGCCAAGAAGACTGGGAGCTTCGTGCGGAGCGACAGGCCGCTCGACCGATTCGGAGCAAGTTCTTCGCTGGCAAACCGGAGTTGGTCAGAAGCACACGGCCCAGGTAAGGCAAACAATCCACTCTCTCCACAACCAAATTAACACGCGCAACAACCGCCCTTGACCACGAAGTGGCAGCGATGTCACCCGGCACTTGTGCCACGCTGGGTGCACTTTGAGGCCCACGTGAAGTGTCGAAGGCTCGCTGGCAGGAGGTCACGGAACAGACCAAGTTGCCATGCGTCAACTGACTGAGATGCAGAGGTCGCAACCGGGTACCCGATACCCGTACCCTACACGATACCCGGCTACCCGTACCCAGCCAGGTACGGGTACCCGTTTGCGACCCTGGTGCGGCCGGGTAGGGGGTAGGCCGTGAGTCACTGGTGAGAAACCGTTTGTCACTCATTCGGGTAGGGAACGGGTACCCGTACCCGGCTAGGTACGGGTACCCGTTCCCTACCGAGCCGGGTACGGGTACCCATTTGCGACCCTGGTGCGGCCGGGTACGGGTAAGGAATCAAAACCCGTTTGCGACCTCTGCCGAGATGACACAAAGACACCCCGCTTAGGATTAACAGACTGTTGGGGCAAGTGCTGTTAGTGAGTACTTATGAAGGCCGGCACACAAGGGGTGGGTGGCCAGCACCACGCCCGGCCGCCTTTGTCTCCCCAGTGGCGATGTTTACACACCGCACCAGCTACTCATTTAAGGTCGAGGCGACCCCATTGGGGAACAAAACTGTTCCCGAACACCGATGAAGGCCGGCACGTGTCACACGAGTTGCGGGTTTGTAGCGCAACGCCCCGGCCGCCTTTGTCTCCCCCCCTCCCACCCAGTGACAATTTGGTACAGTGCTAACCGCAACAAGCTGAGTGGAGTCACCCCGCTCAACACGCTACTCACTCCACACGCTACTCACTCTACACTCCACCCGTTACACACTGTACACGCTACTCTACTCACGCCACACACACACGTACACACTGTACACACTACTCGCTACNCACTGTACACTCCACACGTTAANACTGTACACTCCACACGCTACTCCACCCATACACTGTACACGCTACTCTACTCACTCCACGAGTTACACACTGTACACTCCAGCTTACACACTGCACACTACACACTACACACTACGCACTGTACACTCCACACGTTACACACTGTACACACGTTACACACTGTACACTCCACACTTACACACTGTACACGCCACTCAGTACACTCCACACGCTACACACTGTACACACTACTCGCTACTCACTGTACACTCCACACGCTACTCACTGTACACTCCACACGCTACTCACTGTACACTCCACACGCTACTCACTGTACACTCCACACGCTACACACTGTACACACTACTCGCTACACACTGTACACTACACGCTACTCACTGTACACTCCACACGCTACTCACTGTACACTCCACACGCTACACACTGTACACTCCACACGCTACTCACTGTACACTCCACACGCTACTCACTGTACACTCTCCACTCGCTACTCACTCCTCACGGCTCACACAGCAACTGCACATGCAGCGATCCACTCACGATACAGGCACAGAACAGAACGCACTCGTAGTGGCGATTACAAAGAGGGCGGAAATTACGGGCACGATATATTGCAATTAACTTACAGAAGTTAACCTATATCTTTCATATTTATGCACGCACACACACGCACGTAGCAATTGCAACGGCGTTGACAAGAAACCCAACGCGCACATTCAACGTTAAATTAACCAAAATATAACAAAAATCCCCACAAAGGGTGACGTCACTCGCCATTGTAAATCCCACCCCGCACGCGCTCTCCGCGCGATCCCATTGGCCGCGGCCGCGTCACGTGGGCCCGCTAAACCAATGGGGAAATGCGCGCGCGGGCTCGTCCGCTTATCCGCTCTAGCATTTTCGAGCAGTGGGCCCCAATTTCCCCCCCCACCGAAATTTTTTTGTTTCTGAGGCGAAATGATTTTAATTTATTTACAACAAAAATTCTGTCGGGGGGGGGGGGGGGAGTAGTTTTAACAAAAACTAACAAAATAAAATAGATTGTCGCACAATTGCCGATCGATCGATCGACCGTTCGTTCGACGACGACCGCTAAAAATAAAAACCACCACACAACGCAGCGAGAACCTTCTAGGCCCACGCGTGGAGGCGGGAAAATGTCACGGCTCGCACGGGACGAACACGGCAGCAACAATAAGACAAGAACAGCCGCATAGGACGACAACAACGACGAAGACAAAGACGACGAGAACGGACTTACAAATAAAAATGTTATTACCTCTTTCGTTTAGTCGCCATAACGGCGCCGGCTTTCCCGCCCGCGTCGTTTCCTCCTCCTCCTCCCTCCTCCTCCTCGCCTCCTCCCTCCGCCACGGGCGAGTTTGTTTGTTTCCCAGTCTCCGTTGTTTTGTTTGTTTCGTTGTTGTTGTTGTTGTAGTCGTTGCCGCGTCCGTCTTTGTCTTTCTCTCGCTCGCTCCCGTCTGGCCTCAGAGATGGACGCTACGCGGGTTTTTTTGGGGGGGGGGGAGGTTAGGACGAGGGGGCGGGCTCTCACACGCACGTCACTTCCGTGCGGGTGTCGTCACTTCCCCCGCCTGGCGTGACGTAGCAGCGCGTGTTTATATACAAGAGGGGAGGGGGGTGGGGGTGGTGGTGGGTGGTGGGTGGTGGGGTGGTGGGGGGTGATGGGTGGTGGGTGGTGGGGGGTGGTGGGGGTGATGGGGGTGGGTGATGGGGGGACTGGTGATGGGAGGTAATGACAGGGGAGTCAGCATGAGTGGGAGTGGACTGGTGGCCACGGGAGGTAATGACAGGGAGTCAGTGTGAGTGTGAAGGGACTGGTGGCCACGGGAGGTAATGACGGGGAGTCAGTTGTGAGTGTGAAGGGACTGGTGGCCACGGGAGGTAATGACAGGGGAGTCTGTGGTGTGAAGGGACTGGTGGCCACGGAGATGACAGGGGAGTCAGTTTGAGTGGAAGGGACTGGTGGCCACGGAGATGACAGGGGAGTCAGTTGTGAGTGTGAAGGGACTGGTGGCCACGGGAGGTAATGACAGGGAGTCAGTTGTGAGTGTGAAGGGACTGGTGGCCACGGGAGGTAATGACAGGGGAGTCAGCTGTGAGTGTGAAGGGACTGGTGGCCACGGGAGGTAATGACAGGGAGTCAGTTGTGAGTGTGAAGGGACTGGTGGCTACGGGAGGTAATGACAGGGAGTCAGTTGTGATGTGAAGGGACTGGTGGCTACGGGAGGTAATGACAGGGGAGTCAGTTGTGAGTGCGAAGGGACTGGTGGCTACGGGAGGTAATGACAGGGGTATCAGTTGTGAGTGCGAAGGGACTGGTGGCCACGAGAGGTAATGACAGGGGAGTCAGTTGTGAGTGCGAAGGGACTGGTGGCTACGGAGGTAATGACAGGGGAGTCAGTTGTGAGTGTGAAGGGACTGGTGGCTACGGAGGTAATGACAGGGGAGTCAGTTGTGAGTGCGAAGGGACTGGTGGCCACGGGAGGTAGTGACAGGGGAGTCAGTTGTGAGTGCGAAGGGACTGGTGGCCACGGAGGTAATGACAGGGGAGTCAGTTGTGAGTGTGAAGGGACTGGTGGCCACGGGAGGTAATGACGGGGAGTCAGTTGTGAGTGCGAAGGGACTGATGGCCACGGAGGTAGTGACGGGGAGTCAGTTGTGAGTGTGAAGGGACTGGTGGCCACGGGAGGTAATGACGGGGGAGTCAGTTGTGAGTGCGAAGGGACTGGTGGCTACGGAGGTAATGACAGGGGAGTCAGTTGTGAGTGTGAAGGGATGGTGGCTAAAGGAGGTAATGACAGGGAGTCAGCTGTGAGTGTGAAGGGACTGGTGGCCACGGGGGTAATGACAAGTCAGTTGTGAGTGTGAAGGGACTGGTGGCCACGGGAGGTAATGACAGGGAGTCAGCCTGAATGGAGTGGACTGGTGGCCACGGGAGGTAGTGACAGGGGAGTCAGCTGTGAGTGTGAAGGGACTGGTGGCCACGGGAGGTAATGACAGGGAGTCAGTTGTGGTGTGAAGGGACTGGTGGCCACGGGAGGTAATGACAGGGAGTCAGTTGTGAGTGTGAAGGGANTGGTGGCTACGGGAGGTAATGGGGAGTCAGTTGTGAGGTGAAGGGATGGTGACGGGAGGTAATGACAGGGAGTCAGTTTGAGTGTGAAGGGACTGGTGGCCACGGGAGGTAATGACAGGGGAGTCAGCTTGAGTGTGAAGGGACTGGTGGCCACGGGAGGTAATGACGGGGAGCAGTTTGAGTGTGAAGGGACTGGTGGCTACGGGAGGTAATGACAGGGGAGTCAGTTTGAGTGCGAAGGGACTGGTGGCCACGGGAGGTAGTGACGGGGAGTCAGTGAGGGAAGGGATGGTGGCCACGGGAATGACGGGGGAGCGTTGTGAGTGCGAAGGGATGGTGGCTACGGGAGGTAATGACAGGGGTCAGTTGTAGTGTGAAGGGACTGGTGGCTATAGGAGGTAATGACAGGGGAGTCACTGTGAGTTGGGACTGGTGGCTATGGGAGGTAATGACAGGGGAGTCAGTTGTGAGTGTGAAGGGAATGGTGGCCACGGGAGGTAATGACAGGGAGTCAGTTGTGAGTGCGAAGGGACTGGTGGCTACGGGAGGTAATGACAGGGGAGTCAGTTGTGAGTGTGAAGGGAATGGTGGCCACGGGAGGTAATGGCAGGGGAGTCAGTTGTGAGTGTGAAGGAACTGGTGACCACGGGAGGTAATGACAGGGGTATCAGTTGTGAATGCGAAGGGACTGGTGGCTACCGGAGGTAATGACAGGGGAGTCAGTTGTGAGTGTGAAGGGACTGGTGGCTACGGAAGGTAATGACAGGGGAGTCAGTTGTGAGTGCGAAGGGACTGGTGGCTACGGGAGGTAATGACAGGGTATCAGTTGTGAGTGCGAAGGGACTGGTGGCCACGAGAGGTAATGACAGGGGAGTCAGTTGTGAGTGCGAAGGGACTGGTGGCTACGGGAGGTAATGACGGGGAGTCAGTTGTGAGTGTGAAGGGACTGGTGGCTACGGGAGGTAATGACAGGGGAGTCAGTTGTGAGTGGAAGGGACTGGTGCCACGGGAGGTAGTGACAGGGGAGTCAGTTGTGAGTGCGAAAGGACTGGTGGCCACGGGAGGTAATGACAGGGGAGTCAGTTGTGAGTGTGAAGGGACTGGTGGCCACGGGAGGTAATGACAGGGAGTCAGTTGTGAGTGCGAAGGGACTGGTGGCCACGGGAGGTAGTGACGGGGGAGTCAGTTGTGAGTGTGAAGGGACTGGTGGCCACGGGAGGTAATGACGGGGAGTCAGTTGTGAGTGCGAAGGGACTGGTGGCTACGGGAGGTAATGACAGGGAGTCAGTTGTGAGTGTGAAGGGACTGGTGGCTATAGGAGGTAATGACAGGGGAGTCAGCTGTGAGTGTGAAGGGACTGGTGGCTATGGGAGGTAATGACAGGGAGTCAGTTGTGAGTGTGAAGGGAATGGTGGCCACGGGAGGTAATGACAAGGGAGTCAGTTGTGAGTGCGAAGGGACTGGTGGCTACGGGAGGTAATGACAGGGGAGTCAGTTGTGAGTGTGAAGGAACTGGTGACCACGGGAGGTAATGACAGGGGTATCAGTTTGAATGCGAAGGGACTGGTGGCTACGGAGGTAATGACAGGGGAGTCAGCCTGCAGTACGAGTGGACTAGTGGCCACGGGAGGTATTGACAGGGGAGTCAGCCTGCAGTATGAATGGACTGGTGGCTACGGGAATGATCGAGAATAGGAGCGTGGCCAGGTGACGGAAGAGGATGGTGGAGTCTGCCGCTAGAGCGAGCGGTCTAGAACCAGCGAGAAAGTTCGGGAATGGGGCGTAGCCTCGGACCGTATAGAAGGGGGAGATGCACGGAGACTTGGGCCTGTTGCCGTGGGGGTCTCCGCCTGTCAGAGTGTGACCACGTGGCTCCTTAATAAAGAAAACCTTCCCAGTACAAGTGCGTCGAAGTGGTCTTGACACCGATATAATCATCTGGCAGTTCGCCAGCGTCGGTTCAAGCGAGCCAGATGACTCTGCTGATCAAGTTTTTCAAGTTTCATTTATTAGCTATAGCCCTGTGAGCCATTCGGCTCTTGAATCGGGTGCAACCGCAACAAACAAAAAAACTAAAACATCAACAAGAAAACATATTAAAGTGAAATAAAATAAAATAAAATCACGACGTTTCGGAGGCAACACAAGCTTCCGTTGATACAGGTGGAACAGTCACAGCATGATAGTTGTATCAAGTGATACACTTGTGATACACTTGATGCAGCTATCGTGCTGTGACTGTTCCACCTGAAGACGGAAGCTTGTGTTGCCTCCGAAACGTCGTGATTTTTATTTTATTTGTATTTTACTTTTATTAATTGTAATTTTTAACCTACGTGACTTTACCGAAAAANCCTAAGAATATGAATCCTTGCAGTCACGAAAGCTTCAAATCTAGAATCTTAAAGTGACTATGTGCAAACAGAAAATCCAAGAAAATACAGCAAATATTGCAGAAAAAGCACCGTACACCAACGCTGATGAGACACAAAATGTCAGAACTGGTCCAAAGTTGTGCTTGTGTTGCACCGGTGATACTGGTAGGAACCGCCAGGTTCCACCAGCCCACAGGGGATTATTGTGTCCGTCCGTCGTGCAGGGAGGGGCTGGGTGGGGAGGGAGGGGCTGGGTGGGAGGTGGGGCTGGGTGGGGAGGGAGGGCTGGGTGGGGAGGGTGGGGCTGGGTGGGAGGTGGGGAGGGGCTGGGTGGGAGAGTGGGGCTGGGTGGGAGGNAGGGGCTGGGTGGGAGGGTGGTGGTGGGGAGGGCTGGGTGAGGGTGGGGAGGGTGGGGAGGGTGGGTGGTGGGGGTGGGAGGGGTGGGGCTGGGTGGGGAGGGGCTGGTCACCCCGTGGTGCCCTTATAAAACTCAACGTTTCACCTACTCACGCCGGCTTGTGCCCGCCCTCACAGTCGGGCATATTTGCGGAATACACCACGCCGCCGTTGACCCTGGCCATTAACCGAGCAACCCGACGTTCCTACCAGCTCCCTCCGCAGGAATGTGTTAATGGGGCTTCACGGTGGCTAGGGATGTTAACTACCTCGCCTGGTCTACAGGAGGCCGTGGGTTCAATCCCGACCCCGACGCCTGCTGTATATTGGAGTTTGCGTGTCTCTCTCTCTCCCTGTGGCGGCGTGGATTTTTCTCCGGGCCCCCCCCCTTTTCCCCTCCACGTTTAAAATTAACGCGCGTTCAGAGCATTTGCCTGCTATACATTTCCACACGANAAGCCACTTNTGTTCAGCTCTCATTTGTAGCCGGGATGCTTCTGGAAGCGCTACAAACCCAGCGATCAGAGTTCGATTCCCGCTGACGATTATCTGAACCGGTCCTGGGCCTCCCCTAGGTCGACTCGGCCTCAAATGAGTACCTGGTGCGGTGTGTAGTAAACATCGCCACTGGGAGACAAAGGCGGTCGGGCGTGGTGCTGGCACCCACCCCCTCGTGTGCCGTGCCGGCCTTCATAGGTGCTCGCTAACAGCACTTGCCCCAACAGTCTCTTAAGGCTACACGGGGGATCTTTGTCTTTATCTTTGTGGGTTTGGCCACCCACCCCCTCGTGTGCCGTGCCGGCCTTCATAGGTGCTACTCGCTAACAGCACTTGCCCCAAGAGTCTGCTAAGGCTACACGGGGACCTTTGGTACCTTTGTCGAGTAAATAAGATGCACTCCCTGGGAGATGAGGCCATGTGGCTAGCAGGATGCGAGAATGCACAAATATTCTTAAACACATTTGTAAGTTGACGAGGCAGATGTGGAGGGAGTAGGCAGGTGGTCTGCTCATTTATTTTGTTGCACAACTCATACAAAGAAAACCGAGGAAATAATTATAAAACATTACACGCTCCGCTCACTCGAACCGTGACTACTACGAGGATGGAGATGATGATGATGGAGATGATGGAGATAGAGATGATGATGGAGATGATGATGATGATGAGATGATGGAGATGATGATGATGGAGATGATGATGGAGATGATGATGATGATGATGATGATGATGGAGATGATGATGATGATGGAGATGATGATGATGATGATGATGATGATATGATGATGATGGAGATGATGATGGGAGATGACTGATGAAGATGATGATGATTGATGATGGAGATGATGATGGAGATGATGATGATGATGACGAGATGATGAGATGGAGATGATAATGAAGATGATGATGATGATGATNGAGATGATGATGATGAAGATGATGATGATGGAGATGATGATGATGGAGATGATGATGATGATGATGGAGATGATAATGGAGATGATGACGATGATGATGACGGAGATGATGATGACGAGAGATGATGATGGAGATGATGATGATGATGATGACAGATGATGATGATGGAGATGATGATGAAGATGATGATGGAGATGATGATGGAGATGATGATGGAGATGATGAGGATGGAGATGATGATGATGATGGAGATGATGATGGAGAAGATGATGATGATGGAGATGATGATGATGGAGATGACTGATGAAGATGATGGAGATGATGGAGATGATGAGGAGATGATGATGACGGAGATGATGATGAAGATGATGACGGAGATGATGATGAAGATGATGATTATGGAGATGACTGATGATGACGGAGATGATGACGGAGATGATGTTGATGTTTATTCAAGAAAATAGAGAATCACATTGACGATCTTTCCAAAAAGCATCCTGGTTCAGTTTTCCCCTCCAGTGATGGGAAGCGCGCGGTGATGATGAGGTTGACAATGAGGTTGGCGATGATAGGGATGGTAATGATGACGAAGATGATGACCGTCGCAAGATGACGGTGATGATGATGTTGATGAGCGTGACGTTTTTACGATTGTTGACAATATTAACGGTGATGATAACGAAGATGTTGATGACGATGATGACAATAACGATGTTGCTGTCAATGATGTTGTTGTTGATGATGATAATAATGATGTTGTTGTTGATGATGATGACGATGATAATGTTGACGATGTTACTTCCATCATCTTTCCTCCATTCGCCAATGCCATCTTCACTTTATAAGAAAGCTGAGAAAATGAGACACAAACATCGCCACTGGGTCAGACAAGGAATTAATCCGTTGTACACGACTTCTAGACTCACACAGAGACCCACAGACTCGCACGGAGAGCCACAGACTCACACGGAGAGCCACAGACTCGCACAGACTCACACAGAGACCCACAGACTCACACAGACACCCACAGACTCACACAGACACCCACAGACTCACACGGAGAGCCACAGACTCACACGAAGAGTCACAGACTCAGACAGAGACCCATAGACTCACACAGAGACCCAGACTCACACAGAGACACAGACTCATACAGAGAGCCACAGACTCACACAGAGAGCCACAGACTCACACAGAGACCCACAGACACAGAGAGCCACAGGCTCACACAGAGAGCCACAGGCTCGCACAGAGACCCACAGACTCGCACAGAGACCCACAGACTCGCACAGAGACCCACAGACTTGCACAGAGACCCAGACACACAAATACCCACAGACTCGCACAGAGACCCACAGACTCGCACAGAGACCCAGACACACAGAGACCCACAGACTCGCGCAGAGACCCACAGACTCACACAGACCCACAGACTCGCACAGAGACCCACAGACTCACACAGAGACCCACATACTCACACAAACCCACAGACTCACACAGATCCACAGACTTAAACAGAGACCCACAGACTCACACAGAAACCCACAGACTCGCACAGAGACCCATAGACACACAGAGACCCACAGACTCACACAAAGATCCCAGACTCGCACAAAGACCCAGACTCACAGAAACCCACAGACTCGCACAGAGACCATAGACACACAGAGACCCACAGACTCACACAGAGACCCATAGACACACAGAGACCCACATACTCGCACAGAGACCCACATACTCACACAGAGACCCATAGACTCACACAGAGACCCATAGACTCACACAGAGACCCATAGACTCACAGAGACCCACATACACAGAGACCCAGACACAGAGACCCACAGACTCACACAGAGACCCACAGACTCACACAGATACCCATACTTACAGAAACCCACATACTCGCAGAGACCCACAAACTCACACAAAGATCCATAGACTCACACAGAGACCCACAGACTCACACAGAGCCACAGACTCACATAGAGACCCACAGACTCACACAGAGACGCACAGACTCACACAAAGACCCACAGACTCACAGAGACCACAGACTCACACAAAGACCACAGACTCGCACAGAAACCCACAGACTCGCACAGAGACCCATAGACTTGCACAGAGACCCAGACACACAGAGACCCACAAACTCGCACAGAGACCCACAGACTCACACAGAGACCCATACTCACAGAGACCCACAGACTCGCACGGAGACCCACAGACTCGCACAGAGACCCACAGACTCACACAGAGACCCACATACTCGCACAGAGACCACAGACTCGCACAGAGACCCACATACTCGCACAGAGACCCACAGACTCGCACAGAAACCCACAGACTCGCACAGAGACCCATAGACTTGCACAGAGACCCAGACACACAGAGACCCACAAACTCGCACAGAGACCCACAGACTCACAGAGACCCACATACTCGCACAGAGACCCACAGACTCACACACAGAGACCCACAGACTCACACAGAGACCCACAGACCCACAGACTCGCACAGAGACCCACAGACTCACACAGAGACCCACAGACTCACAGAGACCACAGACTGCAGAGACCCACAGACTTGCACAGAGACCCAGACACACAGAGACCCACAGACACACAGAGACCCACAGACTCGCACAGAGACCCACAGACACACAGAGACCCACAGACTCGCACAGAGACCCAGACACAGACCCACAGACTCGCACAGAGACCCACAGACACACAGACCCACAGACGCACAGAGACCCACAGACTCGCACAGAGACCCACAGACTTGCACAGAGACCCACAGAGACCCACAGACTCGCACAGAGACCCATAGCTCACACAGAGACCCACAGACTCACACAGAGACCCACAGACTCACACAGAGACCCACACTCACAGAGACCCACATACTCGCACAGAGACCCACAGACTCGCACAGAGACCCACAGACTCGCACAGAGACCCACAGACTCGCACAGAGACCCATAGACTCACACAGAGACCCACAGACTCGCACAGAGACCCACAGACTCGCACAGAGACCATAGACTCACACAAAGACCCACAGACTCACACAGAGACCCAGACACACAGACACCCACAGACTCGCACAGAGACCCACTCACTAGCCGTGGATANCGGNAGATGGAGAGACTGAGAAGAAGACCCACAGACACACACAAAAACCAACAGTCTCGCACAACACCCACAGACCACATAAAGACCAACAACATCATGTCGATGATGCTGATGATGATTTTAATGATGCCGATTCTGTTGTTGATGCTGCTGCTGCTGCTGTTGATGCGACCGATTATGTTGTTGATGCTGCTGTTGAAGCGACTGCTGTTGCTGCTGTTGCTGGTGCTGTTGATGCGACTGCTGTTGCTGCTGTTGCTGCTGCTGTGATGCGACTGCTGTTGCTGCTGTTGCTGCTGCTGTTGATGCGACTGCTGTTGCTGCTGTTGCTGCTGCTGTTGATGCGACTGCTGTTGCTCCTGCTTTTGCTGCTCCTGCTTTTGCTGCTGCTACTGCTGTTGCTGCTGTTGATGTGACTACTGCTGTTGTTGCTGTTGTTGATACTACTGCTGTTGATACTACTGCTGTTGATGCGGCTGTTGCTGTTGATGCTGTTGCTGATGCGACTGTTGCTTTTGCGACGGTTGCTGTTGCTGCTACTGCTGTTGATGCTGCAGTTGTTGTTGATGCTACTGCTGTTACTGTTGTTGATGCTACTGCTGCTGTAGCTGCTGTTGATGCTACTGCTGTTGTTGATGCTTTTGCTGCTGCTGCTGTTGACGCTACTGCTGTTGCTACTGTTGTTGCTGCTGCTGCTACTGTTGCTGCTGTTGACGCTACTGCTGTTGTTGATGCTACTGTTGTTTATGCTACTGCTGTTGTTGATGCTGTTGCTGCTGTTTACGCTACTGCTGTTGCTACTGTTGCTGCTGCTGCTGTTGTTGTTGTGACTGCTGCTGTTGATGCTACTGCTGTTGCTACTGTTGCTGCTACTGCTGTTGATGCTGTTGCTGATGCGACTGCTGCTGCTGCTGTTGTTGATGCCGTCAACGCCGCTGCTGCTTCTGGTGTGACCCAAGCGGTCCCCTGGCTGCTGAATAATTCAGAGCGAGTAATCGCCGCGACAGCGACGATGGCGCTTGCTGCTGCTGCTGCTGATCGTGACCCCACCGACTCATCGCGGCGCTCCGTGGGCTCAGCCAATTAGCGGCGAGCTCGTTAGCGAGCGCCGGGCAGACGGTGCTGGCTCATCGAGCCTCATCAACGGCGCGGTGATGGTGATCACCGGGCAGTAGTGGTGGCGATTACGTGGCGGTGGTGGTGATGGTGGTGGTGGTGGGGATGGTGGTGGTGGTGATGGTGGTGATGGGGATGGTGGCGGTGGTGGTGGTGGTGGTGATTATGGTGGTGGTGGTGATGGGGATGGCGGTGGTGGTGGTGATGATGATGGTGGTGGTGGTGATGATGGTGGTGGTGGTGGGGATGGCGGTGGTGGTGGCGATGATGGTGGTGGCGATGATGGTGGTGGCGATGATGATGGTGGTGATGATGATGGTGGTGATGATGGTGGTGGTGGTGATGATGGTGGTGGTGATGTTGGTGATGATGGTGGTGGCGATGATGATGGTGGTGGTGATGTTGGTGATGATGGTGGTGGTGATGGTGATAGAGGTGGTAATGGTGATAGAGGTGGTGGTAGTGGTGGTGATGTGGTGATGATGGTGGTCGTGTAGTGGTGGTGATGATTGGGTGATGGTGGTGATATTATTACGAGTGGCTTGTGTACATCCATGCCTCACTATTTCATTCAATCACTTGCTAAACCACTCGCCCTCACGGACCCTCACTCAAAAACCCCACCCACCCCCCATGCCACCCACACCACCCGCACCACACCACGCCATCCACCCCCCACCACACCCACACCACGCCACCCACACCATCCCAAACCACCCCACCACCACGCCCCACACCACCACCACACACGCCACCCACACCACGCCACCCACACCACCGCCACCCACACCACGCCAGCCACCCACACACCACGCCACCACACACCAACCACACACCACGCCACCACCCCCCCACCACACCACACCCACGCCACCACCGCCACAACCCACCCCACCACGCCCACCCACACCCACGCCACCCCACCACCCACGACCACCCACCACCCACTCACAACACGCACCCACCCACGCCACCCCCCCACACACGCCACCCACACCCCACGCCACCCACCCCACGCCACCCACCACACCACGCCAACCCACACCACCCCCCACACCACGCCACCCACACCACGCCACCCACACCACGCCNACCCACCCCCCACGCCACCCACACCACGCCACCCACCTCCACGCCACCACGCCACCCACACCACGCCCACCCACACCATCATCTCCCTTATCTTCCCACATCTCCCCCTTGTCTCTTCCTTATCTCCCCTTAACCCCCTTAACTCCCCCTTTTCTCCCCCTTTTCTCCCCATTTTCTCCCCCTTATCTCCCCATTATCTCCCCTTTTCTCCCCCCTTTCTCCCATTATCTCCCCCTTTTCCCCCATTTTCTCCCATTATCTCCCCATTATCTCCCCCCTTTCTCCCCATTATCTTCCCATTATCTCCCCCTTTTCTCCCCTTTTCTCCCCCCTTTCTCCCCCTTTCCCCATTTTCTCCCCCCTTTCTCCCCATTATCTCCCCCTTTTTTCCCCATTACTCCCCTTCTCCTTTCCCCCATTTTTCCCATTATCTCCCATTATCCTTCTCCCCATACCCCTTTTCTTCCATTTTCCCCATTATCTCCCCTACTCCTTTTACCTTTTCTCCCCCCTCCCCTTTCTCCCCATTTTCCCTTTTCATCTTCCTTTCTCCCCATTATCTCCCCTTTTTCCCCATTATCTCCCCCTTATCTCCCCCTTTTATCCCCCTTTTTTCCCCCTTATCTCCCCCTTAACCCCCTTATCTCCCCCCCCCTCCCCCCTCGGTGCAGCTGAACATGAACTCGGCCCCCACCTTCATGCACTTCCCGGCCAAGGGCCGCCCCAAGCGAGCCGACACCTTTGACCTCCAGCGCAACGGCATCATGGCCGAGCAGCTGGCCAAGTGGATCAGCGACCGCAGCGAGGTCACGGTGAGTACGCATCCGTTATTGATCGTATCGATCGGTGATCAACACCACCCACCCACCCACCTCGTCTGTCGTTGATTGGCGATCTTGCCCCGATCCGTATTGATCGTTATCGATCGGTGATCAACCCCACCACCCAAGCGATCTTGCCCCGATCTGGTTTTGATCGTTATCGATCGGTGATCAACACCACCCAACCCACCCCGATCTGTCGTTGATCGGCGATCTTGCCCCGATCCGTATTCAGGTGTGATCGACCTCCGTAGACCGGCGAGGTGATCGTACCGAGCAACCACTTTACCGAGTCTTGATCGATCTTATCGATCGGCGGATAACATCCTCCACGAGTTAGATTATTGATCGTGTGATAACACCAAATATACAGCAGTAGGCTTCGATCAGGGTCGTGATCGAACCCACGACCTCCTGTACGACCATGGCGAGGTAGTCAACATCTCACCACCCGAGCGCCCCATCTCAACCCTGCGATCGTTCTTGCTTTGTCCCCCCTCCCTCCCCCCCTCCTCCCTCCCCGCCCCCCCCCCCCCCCGCCCTCCCCCCCCCCTCCCCCCCTCCCCCGCCCCTCCCCCCTCCCCTCCCCCCCTCCCTCCCCCGCCCCTCCCCCCGCCCCTCCCCCGCCCCTCCCTCCCTCCCTCCCCCCCTCCCTCCCTCCCNTCCCCCGCCCCCCTCCCCCCTCCGCCCCTCCCCCCGCCCCTCCCTCCCTCCCCTCCCTCCCCCCCTCCCCGCCCCTCCCCCCCTCCCTCCCTCCCTCCCNTCCCCCCGCCCCCCTCCCCTCCCTCCCTCCCTCCCTCCCCGTCCCTCCCCCCTCCCCCTCCCTCCCTCCCCCCCGCCCCCCCCCCCCCCCCAGATCCGCGTGTTCCGCCCCCCCAACTACTCGGGGCAGTGGCGCTGATGCTGCTCATGTCTCTGGTTGGGGGCTGCTCTTCCTGAGACGCAACAACCTGGACTTCCTGTACAACAAGACCGGCTGGGCCGTCGCCGCACTGGTGAGGCGCAGCAGCAGCAGCAGTAACACAGCAGCAGCAGCAGCAGCAGCATCATCAGCAGCAGCAGCAGCATATCAGCAGCAGCAGCAGCATCAGCAGCAGCAGCATCATCAGCAGCAGCAGCAGTAGCATCGGCATCAACAACAGTAGCATCAATAGCAGCAGCATCAACAACAACAGCAGCAGCAGCAGTAGCATTAACAACAGCAGTAGCAGCATCATCAGCAGCATCATCATCAGCATCATCAGCATCATCAGCAGCAGCATCAGCAGTAGCAGCAGCATCAGCAGCATCATCATCATCAGCAGCAGCAGCAGCATCATCAGCAGCAGCAGCATCATCAGCAGCATCNGCAGCATCATCACAGCATCAGCAGCAGCAGCAGCAGCATCATCAGCAGCAGCAGTAGCAACAGCAGCAGCAGCAGTAGCAGCAGCAGCAGCAGTAGTAGCAGCAGTAGCAGCAGCATCAGCAGCAGCAGTAGCAGCAGCATCAGCAGCAGCAGTAGCAGCAGCATCAGCACACAGAGCATCAACAGCAGCATCATCAGCAGCAGTAGCAGCAGCATTATCAGCAGCAGCATCATCAGCAGCAGCATCATCATCAGCAGTAGCAACTGCAGCAGCAGCAGAGTCGTAAGCAGAAATGTCATCGTCTGTGTCAGCATTGTCATGAGCATCAGTCGTACCATCAGTAGCAGTAGGAGTATCATCATCAGCAATTGGCAGCAGCAGCAACAGCAGCGTCATGGTTAGCAGATTTGTCATCATCATCAGCAGTAGAAGCTTCTGAATTGTGATCATCAACCTCAGCTCTGTGTGTGTATGACGGTGTGTGTGTGCGCGCGCGCGCGCGCATGTGTGTGCATATACAATGTGTGTGTGTGCATATACAATGTGTGTGTGTATACAATGTGTGTGTGTGTATACAATGTGTGTGTGTGTATACAATGTGTGTGTGTGTATACAATGTGTGTGTGTGTGTATACAATGTGTGTGTGTATATACAATGTGTGTGTGTATACAATGTGTGTGTGTGTGCATATACAATGTGTGTGTGTGTATACAATGTGTGTGTGTGTATACAATGTGTGTGTGTGTNCATATACAATGTGTGTGTGTATACAATGTGTGTGTGCATATACAATGTGTGTGTGTGTGCATATACAATGTGTGTGTGTATACAATGTGTGTGTGTGTGNATACAATGTGTGTGTGTGTGTATACAATGTGTGTGTGTGNATACAATGTGTGTGTGTGTATACAATGTGTGTGTGTGTATACAATGTGTGTGTGTGTATACAATGTGTGTGTGTGTATACAATGTGTGTGTATACAATGTGTGTGTGTGTATACAATGTGTGTGTGTGTATACAATGTGTGTGTGTGTATACAATGTGTGTGTGTGTATACAATCTGTGTGTGTGTGTATACAATGTGTGTGCGTGTGTGTACAATGTGTGTGTGTGTGTGTATACAATGTGTGTGTGCGTGTGTGTACAATGTGTATACAATGTGTGTGTGTGTATACAATGTGTGTGTGTACAATGTGTGTGTGTACAATGTGTGCGTGTGTGTGTATACAATGTGTGCGTGTGTGTGTGCGTTGGGCAGTGCGTCGTGTTTGCCATGACCTCCGGGCAGATGTGGAACCACATCCGGGGACCTCCGTACGCCCACAAGAACCCCCAGACGGGACAGGTGGTACGTGCCAAACGCCCGTCGCCCCAGGGTGGCAGGACCCTCCTGAAGGACGTGGCTCCAGACTCGCTCGCGCTTTAAGTGACTGCTGGAGATGAGGCTCAGTAGAGTCTGTGGGTGTCTCATGTGTGGAGTCGTGGGGGTCTCTGTGTGAGTCTATGGGTCTCTGTGTGAGTCTATGGGTCTCCGTGTGAGTCTGTGGGGGTCTCTGTGTGTCTGTGTGAGTCTGTGGATCTCTGAGTCTGTGTGTCTGTGTGAGTCTGTGGGTCTCTGAGTCTGTGTGAGTCTGTGGATCTCTGTGTGAGTCTGTGGGTCTCTGTGTGAGTCTGTGGGTCTCTGTGTGAGTATATGAGTCTCTGTGTGAGTCTGTGGGTCTCTGTATGAGTCTATGGGTCTCTGTGTGAGTCTGTGGGTCTCTGTGTGAGTCTATGGGTCTCTGTGTGAGTCTGAGTCTCTGTGTGAGTCTGTGGGTGTCTGTGTGAGTCTGTGGGTCTCTGTGTGAGTCTATGGGTCTCTGTGTGAGTCTTGGGTCTCTGTGAGTCTGTGGGTCTCTGTGTGAGTCTATGAGTCTCTGTGTGAGTCTATGAGTCTCTGTGTGAGTCTGTGGGTCTCTGTGTGAGTCTACGGGTCTTGAGTATGGGTCTCTGTGTGAGTCTGTGGGTCTCTGTGTGAGTCTGTGGGTCTCTGTGTGAGTCTGTGGGTCTCTGTGTAAGTCTGTGGGTCTCTGTGTGAGGAGTCTATGGATCTCTGTGTGAGTCTATGGGTCTCTGTGTGAGTCTATGGGTCTCTGTGTGAGTCTGTGGGTCTCTGTGTGAGTCTGTGGGTCTCTGTGTGAGTCTGTGGGTCTCTGTGTGAGTCTGTGAGTCTCTGTGTGAGTCTGTGGGTCTCTGTGGAGTCGCGGAGTGAAACGTCGTCGCTGATTCTCCCCTGGCAGGCGTACATCCACGGCAGCAGCCAGGCGCAGTTCGTGGCCGAGACTCACATCGTAATCCTCCTCAGTATCCTTGACCCGTGCAGCAAGGGTGCCTGGGTTCGATCCCAGATCCGGGGTGTGTGTGTGCGTGTGTGTGCGTGTGTCGCGTGTGCGTGTGTGTGTGTGTGTGCGTGTGCGTGTGTGTGTGTGTGTGTGTGTGTGCGTATGCGCGTGTGTGTGTGTGTATGTGCGTATGCGCGTGTGTGTGTGCGTGTGTGTGTATGTGCGTATGCGCGTGTGTGTGTGCATGTGTGTGTGCGTGGGAGCGCTAATCGCTATGAACCTGGCGACCCAGGTTCATTTCCACTCACGGCCAACAACACCAACAGTGACGATTATCTGAACCGGTCCCGGGCCTTCCCTAGGTCGACTCGGCCTCAAATGAGTACTGGTGCTGTGTATAAACATTACCACTGGGGAGACAAAGGCGGCCGGGCGTGGTGCTGCCGTGAGCCTCGACGGGGTTGTCGCGTGAGTCTCGTCGGGGTTATCGCGTGAGTCTAACGGGGTTGTTGCGTGAGCCTTGACGATGGGCGTAGACGTGGCGATCACCCTGGGGGTCGTCCTCCTGCACGACTCGGCGGCTCCCGACGGGGACATCGGCAAACGCAAGAGTGAGTGGGGGTGTGGGTGGGTGGGGCGTGTGGGTGGGTGTTGGGTGGTGTGGGTGGTGTGGGTGGGGGTGTGGGTGTTGGGTGGTGTGGGTGGCGTGGTGTGGGTGGCGTGTGTGGTGTGGTGGGGCGTGTGGGTGTTGGGTGGTGTGGGTGGGTGGCGTGTGTGGCGTGGTGTGGGTGGTGTGGGTGGGGCGTGTGGGTGTTGGGTGGTGTGGGTGGTGTGGCGTGGTGTGGGTGGCGTGTGGNTGTGGGTGGTGTGGGTGGTGTGGCTGTGGGTGGTGTGGGTGGCGTGGTGTGGGTGGCGTGGTGTGGGTGGCGGGTGTGGCGTGGTGTGGTGGCGTGGTGTGGGTGGCGTGGGTGGCGTGGTGTGGGTGGCGTGGGTGGGTGGCGTGGGTGGCGTGGTGTGGGTGGGTGGCGTGGTGGGTGGCGTGGGGNTGGGTGGCGGTGTGGTGTGGCGGTGGTGTGGGTGGCGTGGGTGTGGGTGGCGTGGTGTGGGTGGCGTGGTGTGGTGGCGTGGTGTGGGTGGCGGTGTGGGTGGTGTGGGTGGCGTGGTGTGGTGGCGTGGGGTGGCGTGGTGTGGGTGGTGTGGGTGGCGTGGTGTGGGTGGCTGTGGGTGGTGTGGGTGGCGTGGGTGGTGGTGTGGATGCGTGGGGNTGGCGTGGTGTGGGTGGTGTGGGTGGCGTGGTGTGGGTGGCGTGCTGTGGGTGGCGTGGGTGGCGTGGTGTGGGTGGTGTGGGGTGGGTGGTTTGGATGGTGTGGGTGGCGTGGTGTGGGTGGCGTGGTGTGGGTGGCGTGCTGTGGGTGGCGTGGGTGGCGTGGTGTGGG
>MU249662.1:250056-304641 GCA_018977245.1 Lethenteron camtschaticum | reverse complement strand
TGGCGTGGTGTGGGTGGTTTGGATGGTGTGGGTGGCGTGGTGTGGTGTGGTGGGGTGGATGGCGTGGTGTGGTGCGGGTGGTGTGGGTGGCGTGGGGGTGGGTGGCGTGGTGTGGGTGGCGTGGTGTGGGTGGTTTGGATGGAGTGGGTGGCGTGGGTGTGGGTGGCGTGGTGTGGGTGGCGTGGTGTGGGTGGTTTGGATGGTGTGGGTGGCGTGGTGTGGGTGGCGTGGGGTGGGTGGCGTGGTGTGGGTGGCGTGGTGTGGGTGGTTTGGATGGAGTGGGTGGCGTGGGTGTGGGTGGCGTGGGGGTGGGTGGCGTGGTGTGGGTGGTTTGGATGGTGTGGGTGGCGTGGTGTGGTGTGGTGGGGGTGGATGGCGTGGTGTGGTGTGGTGGGGNTGGATGGCGTGGTGTGGGTGGTGTGGGTGGCGTGGTGTGGGTGGCGTGGTGTGGGTGGTGTGGAGTGGCGTGGTGTGNGTGGCGTGGTGTGGGTGGCGTGGTGTGGGTGGTTTGGATGGTGTGGGTGGCGTGGTGTGGTGTGGTGGGGTGGATGGCGTGGTGTGGTGCGGGTGGTGTGGGTGGCATGGGGGTGGGTGGGGTTTTTGAGTGAGGGTCCGTGAGGGCGAGTGGTTTAGCAAGTGATTGAATGAAATAGTGAGGCATGGATGTACACAAGCCACTCGTAATAATATCACCACCATCACCCAATCATCACCACCACTACCACGACCACCATCATCACCACCATCACCACCACTACCACCACCTCTATCACCATTACCACCTCTATCACCATCACACCACCATCATCAATACCACCACCATCATCATCGCCACCACCTCATCACCCCATCATCACCAACATCACCACCCCATCATCACCACCACCACCATCATCACCACCATCATCATCGCCACCCTCATCACCACCACCGCCTCCACCACCACACCCATCACCACCACCACCANCTCTCACACCACCGCCATCCCATCACCACCACCCCCCATAATCACCACCACCACCACCACTACCGCCACCATCCCATCACCACCATCACCACCACCACCATCCCCACCACACCCCATCACCACCACCGCCACGTACGCCACCACCGCCGTGATCACCATCACCGCGCCGTTGATGAGGCTCGATGAGCCAGCACCGTCTGCCCGGCGCTCGCTAACGAGCTCGCCGCTAATTGGCTGAGCCCACGGAGCGCCGCGACGAGTCGGTGGGGTCACGATCAGCAGCAGCAGCAAGCGCCATCGTCGCTGTCGCGGCGATTACTCGCTCTGAATTATTCAGCAGCCAGGGGACCGCTTGGGTCACACCAGAAGCAGCAGCGGCGTTGACGGCATCAACAACAGCAGCAGCAGCAGTCGCATCAGCAACAGCATCAACAGCAGTAGCAGCAACAGTAGCAACAGCAGTAGCATCAACAGCAGCAGTCACATCAACAACAGCAGCAGCAGCAACAGTAGCAACAGCAGTAGCGTAAACAGCAGCAACAGCATCAACAACAGCAGTAGCATAAACAACAGTAGCATAAACAACAGTAGCATCAACAACAGCAGTAGCGTCAACAGCAGCAACAGTAGCAGCAGCAGCAACAACAGTAGCAACAGCAGTAGCGTCAACAGCAGCAGCAGCAAAAGCATCAACAACAGCAGTAGCATCAACAGCAGCTACAGCAGCAGTAGCATCAACAACAGTAACAGCAGTAGCATCAACAACAACTGCAGCATCAACAGCAGTAGCAGCAACAGCAACCGTCGCAAAAGCAACAGTCGCATCAGCAACAGCATCAACAGCAACAGCCGCATCAACAGCAGTAGTATCAACAGCAGTAGTATCAACAACAACAGCAATAACAGCAGTAGTCACATCAACAGCAGCAACAGAAGTAGCAGCAACAGCAGCAACAGCAGCAAAAGCAGGAGCAACAGCAGTCGCATCAACAGCAGCAGCAACAGCAGTCGCTTCAACAGCAGCATCAACAACATAATCGGTCGCATCAACAGCAGCAGCAGCAGCATCAACAACAGAATCGGCATCATTAAAATTATCATCAGCATTATCGACATGATGTTGTTGATGTCTTTGATGTCAGTGATGGTGTCTGTGTTGGAGATGTTGATGACGACGACGACGATGTTGTTGTTTTTGTCAGTCCTGTGTCTCGTAGGCCTGGGTCTCGTCGTTTTCTTCTTCAGTTTCCTCCTCTCCATCTTCCGCTCCAAATACACGGCTACCCATACAGGTGAGTGGGTCTCTGTGCGAGTCTGTGGGTCTCTGTGTGTCTGGGTCTCTGTGTGAGTCTGTGGGTCTTTGTGAGTCTATGGGTCTCTGTGCGAGTCTGTGGGTCTCTGTGCGAGTCTGTGGGTCTCTGTGTGAGTCTATGGGTCTCTGTGCGAGTCTGTATGTCTCTGTGCGAGTCTGTGGGTCTCTGTGCGAGTCTGTGGGTCTCTGTGCGAGTATGTGGGTCTCTGTGCGAGTCTGTGGGTCTCTGTGTGAGTCTGGGGTCTCTGTGTGAGTCTGTGGGTCTCTGTGTGAGTCTATGGGTCTCTGTGCGAGTCTGTGGGTCTCTGTGCGAGTCTGTGGGTCTCTGTGCGAGTCTGGGTCTCTGTGTGTGTCTGTGGGTCTCTGTGCGAGTCTGTGGGTCTCTGTGGGTCTCTGTGCAAGTCTGTGGGTCTCTGTGCGAGTCTGTGGGTCTCTGTGCGATTCTGTGGGTCTCTGTGTGTCTGTGGGTCTCTGTGCGAGTCTGTGGGTCTCTGTGTGGGGTCTCTGTGCGAGTCTGTGGGTCTCTGTGTGTCTGTGGGTCTCTGTGCGAGTCTGTGGGTCTCTGTGTGTCTGTGGGTCTCTGTGTGTCTGGGTCTCTGTGCGAGTCTGTGGGTCTCTGTGTGAGTCTGTGGGTCTCTGTGCGAGTCTGTGGGTCTCTGTGGGTCTCTGTGTGAGTGGGTCTCTGTGTGAGTCTGTGGGTCTCTGTGTGAGTCTGTGGGTCTCTGTGTGAGTCTGTGTCTCTGTGCGAGTATGTGGGTCTCTGTGTGAGTCTGTGGGTCTCTGTGCGAGTTTGTGGGTCTCTGTGTGTCTGGGTCTCTGTGCAAGTCTATGGGTCTCCGTGCGAGTCTGTGGGTTTCTGTGCGAGTCTGTGGGTCTCTGTGCGAGTATGTGGGTCTCTGTGTGAGTCTGTGGGTCTCTGTGCGTATGTGGGTCTCTGTGTGAGTCTGTGGGTCTCTGTGCGAGTCTGTGGGTCTCCGTGCGAGTCTGTGGGTCTCTGTGCGAGTATGTGGGTCTCTGTGCGAGTTTGTGGGTCTCTGTGTGTCTGGGTCTCTGTGCAAGTCTATGGGTCTCTGTGCGAGTCTGTGGGTTTCTGTGCGAGTATGTGGGTCTTTGTGTGAGTATGTGGGTCTCTGTGTGAGTCTATGGATCTCTGTGTGAGTTTGTGGGTCTCTGCGAGTATGTGGGTCTCTGTAAGTATGTGGGTATCTGTGTGAGTCTGTGGGTCTCTATGTGAGTCTGTGGGTTTTGTGTGAGTCTGTGGGTCTCTGTGTGAGTCTGTGGGTCTCTGTGCGAGTCTGTGGGTCTCTGTGCGAGTCTGTGGGTCTCTGTGCGAGTCTGTGGGTATCTGTGTGTCTGGGTCTCTGTGCAAGTTTGTGGGTCTCTGTGCGAGCCTGTGGGTCTCTGTGCGAGCCTGTGGCTCTCTGTGTGAGCCTGTGGCTCTCTGTACGAGCCTGTGGTTCTCTGTGTGAGTCTGTGGCTCTCTGTATGAGTCTGTGGATCTCTGTGTGAGTCTGTGGATCTCTGTGTGAGTCTGTGTGTCTCTGTGAGTATGGGTCTCTGTGTGAGTCTATGGGTCTCTGTCTGAGTCTGTGACTCTTCGTGTGAGTCTGTGGCTCTCCGTGTGAGTCTGTGGGTGTCTGTGTGAGTCTGTGGGTGTCTGTGCGAGTATGTGGGTCTCTGTGTGAGTCTGTGGGTCTCCGTGCGAGTCTGTGGGTCTCTGTGCGAGTATGTGGGTCTCTGTGCGAGTTTGTGGGTCTCTGTGTGTCTGGGTCTCTGTGCAAGTCTATGGGTCTCTGTGCGAGTCTGTGGGTTTCTGTGCGAGTATGTGGGTCTTTGTGTGAGTATGTGGGTCTCTGTGTGAGTCTATGGATCTCTGTGTGAGTTTGTGGGTCTCTGCGAGTATGTGGGTCTCTGTAAGTATGTGGGTATCTGTGTGAGTCTGTGGGTCTCTATGTGAGTCTGTGGGTTTTGTGTGAGTCTGTGGGTCTTTGTGTGAGTCTGTGGGTCTCTGTGCGAGTCTGTGGGTCTCTGTGCGAGTCTGTGGGTCTCTGTGCGAGTCTGTGGGTATCTGTGTGTCTGGGTCTCTGTGCAAGTTTGTGGGTCTCTGTGCGAGCCTGTGGGTCTCTGTGCGAGCCTGTGGCTCTCTGTGTGAGCCTGTGGCTCTCTGTACGAGCCTGTGGTTCTCTGTGTGAGTCTGTGGCTCTCTGTATGAGTCTGTGGATCTCTGTGTGAGTCTGTGGATCTCTGTGTGAGTCTGTGTGTCTCTGTGAGTATGGGTCTCTGTGTGAGTCTATGGGTCTCTGTCTGAGTCTGTGACTCTTCGTGTGAGTCTGTGGCTCTCCGTGTGAGTCTGTGGGTGTCTGTGCGAGTCTGTGGGTCTCTGTGCGAGTCTGTGGGTATCTGTGTGTCTGGGTCTCTGTGCAAGTTTGTGGGTCTCTGTGCGAGCCTGTGGGTCTCTGTGCGAGCCTGTGGCTCTCTGTGTGAGCCTGTGGCTCTCTGTACGAGCCTGTGGTTCTCTGTGTGAGTCTGTGGCTCTCTGTATGAGTCTGTGGATCTCTGTGTGAGTCTGTGGATCTCTGTGTGAGTCTGTGTGTCTCTGTGAGTATGGGTCTCTGTGTGAGTCTATGGGTCTCTGTCTGAGTCTGTGACTCTTCGTGTGAGTCTGTGGCTCTCCGTGTGAGTCTGTGGGTGTCTGTGTGAGTCTGTGGGTGTCTGTGCGAGTATGTGGGTCTCTGTGTGAGTCTGTGGGTCTCTGTGCGAGTATGTGGGTCTCTGTGTGAGTCTGTGGGTCTCGCGGTATCGCTGCATTACATCATCTCTTCATGCTCTGAATCGACGTTATACTGAGCACACAGCCCTAGTGGAGGCAGGGCGACGACTTACACGGTCCCTGGTCAGCTGCTCTCTCCGCTGCTGCTGGATGATGCTGTTACCGCTGCTGCTGCTTGTTGTTCCACGTCTCCACGCGTCTGAGTTGTGCGCCGAGTTGAGGCTGTTTTTATAACCAGCTCCTCGGGGCCACCGCCGCTGCCTGCAAGTGGCGGTTGGTCCCCACTACGGGGGAGTTGGGGCGTCGCCCCGCTAAGCAGCTCGAGGTGACAAATTAGTTTTCTAATAAAAATATATATTTACTGTTCCGTAAATTGTTGTGTCGTGTTTCAAGAAATAAAACAGTCGCATCGTCTATCGACGCCCGCCGCTGGTAGATGAGACGGTGACATCACTTTCATTGATTTGATTTATTGATGAGTTGAAAGGGGGGGGGGAACGCCGATTTCAAATAAGAATTCTTCATGCTTCAAAGTTTTTAGGGCGTCAAGAGCGTAAAGCGCGATTTTAAACTAGATACGTCAATCGCAACGCTATCTCCATCCTCTCTGCAGAACCACCTTTCCCGTAAACATCGCCACGTTTAGTTATTCCACCGTTTTATCCGCCCGGTGCTTTTCCAATTGTTGTGAGCACCGCTAAAGCAAGTTCCACGCAACTTACCCATCTGTGTCACGGTGGCTCGACGTTGACTACCTCGCCTGGTACGCATGAGGTTGCGGTTCGATCCCGACCCCGATGCAATTTCCAGCGGGAACATTTTTTGTTCATGTAAGAATGCCAATTGGCTGTAACATCTTTTCGTGTGCCCGTAATTCCTCCACTGCTCTCCTGGTTTCTCAGTAATAAGTGCGATCTCCTTAATAATTTAAACATTGCATATGAGAAAACAAGCATTTTAATTTTCAACAAAAAACGATTTCAATTCAACCCATTAGCTCCGAGCTATAGTGTGTTAGAGACCCTGCGTGCAATTGTAGTGACATGAAAGTTTCAGCGATGCTTACTCCCCAATAAAAAAACACCGTTACAAACCAGATGACCGCTTGCTTCAAACTTCCTTGATGTTTGCACGTGAATGTTTTATGAGACTGCTTTACAGTCTTCTTCTTGATTCTTTCGGTAAAGTCACGTAGAAGGAAATAATAAAATAATAAATATAAAACATTATAAAATAATTCTCACGACGTTCCGGCCACAACGCAAGCAGCCGTCCTCAGGTGAAGAACAGGTCTGTCGAAAAGACAGCGTCTGAATGAACACCACCAGGCTTGGCAGCGTATATTTAAGCTGGGTTGGAGGGGGAAGAGCGCCTTGACAAAATCATTTGCATATCAAGAGGAATTTAGCATATGTTTGGGAAATGCAGATATGGGATTAGTCACTACTTGTGGAATGCGTAGGAGGTGGGCGGGGGGTTTCAAAGTCATATTATGCCCGTGCATTATGCAGGATTAGCAGCATCAAAGGGAGGGAGTAGGGTTAGCATTAATAAAGGGAAGGAATGTTAATAGCATGGAGCTGCAGTAACGAAATTTGCAATTTCGATTTAAAGCTTTCGTGACTGCAGGGATTCATCTTCTTATATGATGAGGTGAGACCAACTGGGCTATTTAGCTCTTTCTCAGAAGCAACCTGCCCACAAATAATGCTCAACGGAGTTGCTCATCGCGTGGACATTTAGAGCAGAAGACCAACACTCTGAGCGTGTGGCGATGTCGACTCTTACACGTGGAGGGGACAAACCCGGAGGAGCCGGAGAACAATCCATACGACCGCGGGGAGAGAGAGAGACGCAAACTCCAGGTATACAGGTACCCTGTAGGTACCCTGTATACCTGGCAAGGCAGTTAACATCTCGCTGGTTTACACCATTGGTACCTCATTTGCCAGTAAAAAAAAAATATGATAATTGTTTTGTTACCCTTTTATCTGGCAACAAAACTGACACCGTTTTTACGAGGAGTCATGTTTGCATAGACCACAATGCCTGCAGTCATAATGCAAACAAAAAACATAACTCTGATAATGAATGCACTCAAGGTGTCAGTTTTGTTGCCAGATCATCTCGCTGGTTGCGCCTCACTGCAGCACGACTTTCCATGTTGAACAACCAAGCGTGGTGGACCTTTCTATCAATCCACTGCTGGGTGAGCCCCCTGCCCCCCCCCACACAACTCGTCGTGTGGGTTGTCACGGTGATTTGACCACAGCTCAGCAAGCTGGTCAGTGCGGGTGGGAGCATAGACGCATACAAGTGTAATGGCGTAAGTAGCGCAGGAGACGTTGACAACACGCATTCATTACAATTAAATCCAACACAGCAGAGTAACGACTCTAACACTCGAAGAAGAGGTATCAGCCCCTTCACCCGGTTCTATCCGAGCCAGTGTCCCTCAGCTAACGTTTCCCCGTCAGCTCCTACTACACCGCTCTAACCCAGACCATCCTAGTGGAGGAGGCTAACTCACCTGGCCCAGCTTCGGCTCAGGTCCAACCCTCAGCCACACGAGTCTGGCCCTCACAAGGACACAGAAGACCTCGCTGCTGCTCTGAGGTCGCCCTGGCTTGCCCTGCCCGGCTCTTACAAGAGCAGCGAGTCAGGGTGGTAGTCCAGGGCTAGGCTAGCTAGCTGGTACTCTTAGTAGGTGAGTGAGTGGGTGAGTGAGTGGGTGAGTGTGTAGGTGAGTGAGTGGTGAGTGTGTAGGTGAGTGAGTGTGTAAGTGGGTGAGCGAGTGAATGTGTAGGTGAGTGGGTGAGTGTGTAGGTGAGTGTGCGAGNGGGTGAGTAGGTGAGTGGGTGTGTAGGTGAGTGGGTGAGTGTGTAGGTGAGTAGGTGAGTGGGTGAGTGAGTAGGTGAGTGGGTGGCTGAGTGGGTGGGTGAGTGCGTGAGTGGTGAGTAACCTGTATGGTGAGTGAGTGGTGAGTAAGTGAGTGAGTGGTGAGCGACTGAGTGAGTGAGTGACTGAGTGACTGAGCGACTGAGTGAGTGACTGAGTGAGTGAGTGAGTGGTGAGTGACTGAGTAAGTGAGTGAGTGGTGAGCGATGAGTGAGTGACTGACTGAGTGAGTGACTGAGTGAGTGACTGAGTAAGTGAGTGAGTGGTGAGCAACTGAGTGACTGAGCGACTGAGTGAGTGACTGAGTGACTGAGCGACTGAGCGAGTGAGTGGTGAGCAACTGAGTGACTGAGCGACTGAGTGAGTGACTGAGTGACTGAGCGACTGAGTGACTGAGCGACTGAGTGAGTGAGTGAGCAACTGAGTGACTGAGCGACTGAGTGAGTGACTGAGTGAGTGACTGAGTGAGTGACTGAGTGAGTGAGTGAGTGAGTGACTGAGTGAGTGACTGAGTGAGTGAGTGACTGAGTAAGTGAGTGAGTGGTGAGCTACTGATTGACTGAGCGACTGAGTGAGTGATTGACTGGTGAGCTCGCTGCTCTTCACTCTTCACCGGCTCTTCTGCTCCAACGACTCCCCAAGCTCTCTCGTGCACCGCCTTATATACCCAACTGCCCCCCCCCCGCCCGAGGGGCGGGGCTGTATGCGGACGTTGATGTAGACCCCCGCACGGACGTTGATGTAGACACCCCAACGTAACGGCTCGCTACACCCCTCTACGTAATACCTCTACACTAGTGCTACTACTGCGTCTGGAGCACATTACAATGTGTTTGGCTGCACTGCCCTCTGCTGTGTTCCTCGTATTGCCGTGACTTGCCAGTGGCTTCTGTTCCAATACAAATCACATACATGTGAACGAAGCATATTATTTGTCTGCACTTGTGCCGTATTCTATTTTACAACTTCATTATCCAGACTTCCCAACACAGAACCCTCGGAAAATATGAAGCCCCCCCCCCCCCCCGTAACCTTAAGAACTCATCTCGCGCCTCTGATAATAATGATGACGGTTGGCTACGTACGGCGAAAATAAAACCCCAACGACATGGATACATGTACAGGTAGACCCCGAGTTACGATGGGGTCAGACTTACGACATTTCGATCTTACGATGGCGATTCGACAAAATTGCCATCAACAACCTAACATCGTTCACGTGTGCAGACGACGGACAGAATCTTGGTGAGTACAGGACAATATGATACGTTACGATACGTTCAATGCATGTATACACTACACTATACACTACACAATGCACTACACTATACACTACACAATGCACTAAACTCACTACACTATACACTACACTACACACTACACTACACACTACACTATACACTACAATGCACACTATACACTACTATACACTACACTATTACACTACACTATACACTACACTACACTACACAATGCACTACACTATACACTACACTATACACTACACTATACACTACACTACACACTACACTATACACTACACAATGCACCACACTATACACTACTATACACTACACTATTACACTACACTATACACTACATTATTACACTACACTATACACTTCATTATACATTACACTATACACTACACTATACACGACACTATACACTACACTATACACTACACAATGCACTACACTATACACTACTATACACTACACTATTACACTACACTATACACTACATTATTACACTACACTATACACTTCATTATACATTACATATACACTACACTATACACTACACTATACACTACATTATACACTACACTATACACTACACTATGCATTACACTATACACTACACTATGATACGTAGCTTTAGCGATTTAATTTTAGGGTTACCATGATACGATACGTTCAATGCATGTTAAAAGTTTCTGTAGCAGATAGGATTGTTTCCTGCTAAAACTTTCTATTAAATTGCAGTTCATATAGGTAGGCTAAGACTTTTCCTTGTTTTTTACTTTACATTTCACTGTGCAATACAGTATTGTAATTAATAAGTACACACAGTATATAGTTTATACAGTACGCTACTGTAAATTGCTTTGTTTTGCTAAATTATCACCGTCCTTTAAGACTCCTGGGTAGGCTAGAGGCCATCTTCGACTTACGGTATTTTCGGCTTACGACGGGGTCGTCGTAACGCATCTCCGTCGTAAGTAGAAGACTACCTGTGTTGTGACTTTCCTAAGAAATAAACACAACATAAACATTATCATAGCCCCATCGGGAAGGGCGTTCGTGGCTTCTAGAAAGAGGGCGTGGCTTCTAGAAAGAGGGCGTGTCTTCTAGAAAGAGGGCGTGTCTTCTAGAAAGAAGGCGTGGCTTCTAGAAAGAGGGCGTGGCTTCTAGAAAGAGGGCGTGTCTTCTAGAAAGAGGGCGTGGCTTCTAGAAAGAGGGCGTGACTTCTAGAGGGCGTGGCTTCTAGAAAAGGGCGTGGCTTCTAGAAAGAGGGCGTGTCTTCTAGAAAGAGGGCGTGTCTTCTAGAAAGAGGGCGTGTCTTCTAGAAAGAGGGCGTGGCTTCTAGAAAGAGGGCGTGTCTTCTAGAAAGAGGGGCTTCTAGAAAGAGGGCGTGTCTTCTAGAAAGAGGGCGTGTCTTCTAGAAAGAGGGCGTGTCTTCTAGAAAGAGGGCGTGGCTTCTAGAAAGAGGGCGTGTGGCTTCTAGAAAGAGGGAGGGGCTTCTAGAAAGAGGGCGTGTCTTCTATAAAGAGGGCGTGTCTTCTAGAAAGAGGGCGTGTCTTCTAGAAAGAGGGCGTGTCTTCTAGAAAGAGGGTGTGTCTTCTAGAAAGAGGGCGTGTCTTCTAGAAAGAGGGCGTGGCTTCTAGAAAGAGGGAGGGGCTTCTAGAAAGAGGGAGGGGCTTCTAGAAAGAGGGAGGGGCTTCTAGAAAGAGGGTGTGGCCTGTGGCTGGCGAGGCCAGGAGCCCCGCCCCTCCCCCACGTGGGAGACCTCGTGACTCGTGGCTGTCAGTGGGATGATCCCCCTCGTGCTGATCACAAGCCGCCGTCGTCGTCACCACCTCGTGGTCGTCGTCACCGTTCTTCTCGTCGTCGCCTCCGAGTGAGAGACACGGAGAGAGACAGAGAGACAGAGAGAGACAGACACACAGAGAGAGACAGACACAGAGAGACACACAGAGAGACAGAGAGAGAGAGAGACAGAGAGAGACACACACACACAGAGAGAGACAGACAGAGAGAGAGACAAGCACACAGAGAAACACAGAGAGAGACATACACAGAGAGACACAGAGATACACAGAGAGAGACACGCACACAGAGAGACACAGAGAGAGACACAGAGAGACACAGAGAGACAGAGAGAGACAGAGAGAGACACGCACATAGAGAGATATGTAATATACAGCGTATACACACACACAGCACTGTTATATATACACACACAACACCATTTTTATAGAGATGTAGGACCTGAAATACACGCGCCACGCGCTCTGTGGGTCTGTTGCTAAGGCAGACAAGCAAGTGTACAGTGGGGGTATTTGAGGACGATGTTGTTGTTGTTGTTGCTGAGAGGAGACCCGTTAAGTGGCGTGACAGCTGTTAAGGGCAACCGGGGACACAGGCCGGTGATTGGCCGAGAGGGTGAGTGATGAACGAGTGGCGCCGCTCTGGCGGCAATAACAAAGTCACGTGAGGCTGGGGCCTGGGGGCCGATGGGTAATCGGGGGGTGAGATAATGAATAGGGACTGATTGGGGTGGATATAATAGGACAGCGTAACGTAGAGACGGGAGCTTTTGGGGAGTCTTGGTCGGAGTCTTGGTGGGAGCTGGGGTGATGGGAGCTGGAGTGATGGGAGCTGGAGTGATGGGAGCTGGGGCGATGGGAGCTGGAGTGATGGGAGCTGGGGCGATGGGAGCTGGGGCGATGGTGCCTGGAATAGTGGAGAGCAGGAGTAAGAGAATACGATAACGGTAGCAGTGGGGAGAGAGATGGGTCACAGAGACCCATACTCATAGAGACCCATACTCATAGAGACCCACAGAGACCCACAGAGACCCACACTCATAGAGACTCATAGAGACCCACAGAGACCCACAGAGACCCACAGAGACCCATACTCATAGAGACCCACAGAGACCCACACTCATAGAGACCCACAGAGACCCATACTCAGAGACCCNCAGAGACCCATACTCATAGAGACCCACAGAGACCCACACTCAGAGACCCACAGAGACTCATAGAGACTCAGAGACCCACACTCATAGAGACCCACAGAGACCCACAGAGACCCACACTCATAGAGACCCACACTCAGAGACCCACAGAGACCCATACTCATAGAGACCCACAGATACCCATACTCATAGAGACCCACAAAGACCCACACTCATAGAGACCCACACTCATAGAGACCCACAGAGACCATAGAGACCCACAGAGACCCACACTCATAGAGACCCACACTCAGAGACCCACAGAGACTCAGAGACCCACACTCATAGAGACCCACAGAGACCCATACTCAGAGACCCACAGAGACCCATACTCATAGAGACCCACAGAGACTCACACTCATAGAGACCCACAGAGACCCATACTCATAGAGACCCACAGAGACCCATACTCATAGAGACCCACACTCATAGAGACCCACAGAGACCCACACTCATAGAGACCCACTGCTACCCATAGAGACCCACAGAGACCCACACTCATAGAGACCCACTGCTACCCATAGAGACCCACAGAGACCCACACTCATAGAGACCCACTGCTACCCACAGAGACCCACATGCACAGAGACCCACAGAGACTCACATGCATAGAAAACCACAGAGACCCACAGAGACCCACACTCACAGAGACCCAAAGAGACTCACAGAGACTCACAGAGACCCACACTCACAGAGACTCACAGAGACTCACAGAGACCCACACTCACAGAGACCCACAGAGACTCACAGAGACCCACACTCACAGAGACCCACAGAGACTCACAGAGACACACTCACAGAGACCCACAGAGACCCACAGAGACTCACAGAGACCCACAGAGACTCACAGAGACCCACACTCACAGAGACTCACAGAGACCCAAAGAGACTCACAGAGACTCACAGAGACCCACACTCAGAGAGACTCACATAGACTCACAGAGACCCACAGAGACTAACAGAGACCCACACGCACAGAGACCCACAGAGACTCACAGAGACTCACAGAGACCCACACTCACAGAGACCCACACAGAGACTCACAGAGACCCACAGAGACCCACAGAGACCCACAGAGANTCACAGAGACCCACAGAGACTCACAGAGACCCACACTCACAGAGACCCACACTCACAGAGACTCACAGAGACCCATACTCACAGAGACTCACAGAGACCCAAAGAGACTCACAGAGACTCACAGAGACCCACACTCACAGAGACTCACAGAGACCCAGAGACTCACAGAGACCCACACTCACAGAGACCCACAGAGACTCACAGAGACCCACAGACTCACAGAGACCCACAGACCCACAGAGACTCACAGAGACCCACAGAGACTCACAGAGACTCACAGAGACCCATACTCACAGAGACTCACAGAGACCCAAAGAGACTCACAGAGACTCACAGAGACCCACACTCACAGAGACTCACAGAGACTCATAGAGACCTACAGAGACTCACAGAGACCCACAGAGACTCACAGAGACCCACACTCACAGAGACCCACAGAGACTCACAGAGACCCACAGAGACTCACAGAGACCCACAGAGACCCACAGAGACTCACATAGACCCACAGAGACTCACAGAGACCACAGAGACCCACAGAGACTCACAGAGACCCACAGAGACTCACAGAGACCCACACTCACAGAGACTCACAGAGACCCAAAGAGACTCACAGAGACTCACAGAGACCCACACTCAGAGAGACTCACAGAGACTCACAGAGACCCACAGAGACTAACAGAGACCCACACGCACAGAGACCCATAGAGACTCACAGAGACTCACAGAGACCCACAGAGACTCACAGAGACTCACAGAGACCCATACTCACAGAGACTCACAGAGACCCAAGAGACTCACAGAGACTCACAGAGACACACTCACAGAGACTCACAGAGACCCACAGAGACTCACAGAGACCCACAGAGACACAGAGACTCACAGAGACCCACAGAGACTCAGAGACCCACAGAGACCCACAGAGACTCACAGAGACCCACAGAGACTCACAGAGACTCACAGAGACCCATACTCACAGAGACTCACAGAGACCCAAAGAGACTCACAGAGACTCACAGAGACCCACACTCACAGAGACTCACAGAGACTCATAGAGACCTACAGAGACTCACAGAGACCCACAGAGACTCACAGAGACCCACACTCACAGAGACCCACAGAGACTCACAGAGACCCACAGAGACTCACAGAGACCCACAGAGACCCACAGAGACTCACATAGACCCACAGAGACTCACAGAGACCCACAGAGACCCACAGAGACTCACAGAGACCCACAGAGACTCACAGAGACCCACACTCACAGAGACTCACAGAGACCCAAAGAGACTCACAGAGACTCACAGAGACCCACACTCAGAGAGACTCACAGAGACTCACAGAGACCCACAGAGACTAACAGAGACCCACACGCACAGAGACCCATAGAGACTCACAGAGACTCACAGAGACCCACAGAGACTCACAGAGACCCACACTCACAGAGACCCACAGAGACCCACAGAGACCCACACTCACAGAGACCCACAGAGACTCACAGAGACCCACACTCACAGAGACCCACAGAGACCCACAGAGACTCACAGAGACCCATACTCACAGAGACTCACAGAGACCCACAGAGACTCACAGAGACCCACAGAGACTCACAGAGACCCACAGAGACCCACAGAGACTCACATAGACCCACAGAGACTCACAGAGACCCACACTCACAGAGACCCACAGAGACCCACAGAGACTCACAGAGACTCACAGAGACCCATACTCACAGAGACCCAAAGAGACTCACAGAGACTCACAGAGACCCACACTCAGAGAGACTCACAGAGACTCACAGAGACCCACAGAGACTCACAGAGACCCACACCCACAGAGACCCACAGAGACCCACAGAGACCCACAGAGACTCACAGAGACCCACACTCACAGAGACCCACAGAGACCCACAGAGACTCACAGAGACCCATACTCACAGAGACTCACAGAGACCCACAGAGACTCACAGAGACCCACAGAGACTCACAGAGACCCACAGAGACCCACAGAGACTCACATAGACCCACAGAGACTCACAGAGACCCACACTCACAGAGACCCACAGAGACCCACAGAGACTCACAGAGACTCACAGAGACCCATACTCACAGAGACTCACAGAGACCCAAAGAGACTCACAGAGACTCACAGAGACCCACACTCAGAGAGACTCACAGAGACTCACAGAGACCCACAGAGACTAACAGAGACCCACACGCACAGAGACCCACAGAGACTCACAGAGACCCACAGAGACTCACAGAGACCCACACCCACAGAGACCCACAGAGACCCACAGAGACTCACACTCACAGAGACTCACAGAGACACAGAGATCCACACTCACAGAGACTCACAGAGACTCACAGAGACCCTCATAGACCCACACAGAGGTGACGACGATGACTGTGACGCTTGCTGTGACGTCACAGGAGGGCCGAGCGAGAATCCCACCGGTGACAACCGCCGGCCATGCAGAGGAGAATCTCCGACATCTGGGCCGGGCTCAGGGGGCACGAGCAGCAGCACCCGCCGCAGCAGCAGCAGCAGCCGCAGCAGCAGCCGCAGCAGCCGCAGCAGCAGCAGCGGCAGCAGCAGCCGCAGCCGCGGCAGCAGCAGCAGCAGCAACAGCAGCAGCGGCAGCAGCAGCAGCCGGACAGACAGGGCGGGCGTCTCAGCGGAGGCGACTGGGAGTCGAGGAGGGAGAGGGAGTCCAGGAGGGAGAGGCAGAGGGAGCAGGCGCGGGAGGCGATGGAGGCGAGGGATCGTGAGTTGTTCCTGCGCGAGCATTTCGCTTTGCACCGCTCCCTCGAGAGGCGGCGGGAGCGGCGGGAGCGGCGGGAGCTCGAGAGGGGGGCCAACGCTCCCTTGAACCCGGCGGAGGGCGGGGGGGCACGGCGGGGGGGGGGCAGGGGGAGGGAGGGCGGGGGGAGGGGTGGAGAGAGGGGGAGGGAGGGTGGAGGGAGGGGTGGGTGGAACGGGGGGAGGGTGGAGGGAGGGCGGGGGGAGGGGGCGCAGGGGGGGCAGGGAGAGGGGGAGGAGGGGTGGGAAGAGGGGGGAGGGGTGGAGAGAGGAGGAGGGGGAGGGAGGGGGGGCGCAGGGGGGGCAGGGAGAGGGGAGGAGGGGGGCTGAGTGGTTGGAGCGACTGCGATCACTACGCTGAGATGGACCCCGAATCATCAGTTCGGGAGGTGGGGGGGGATCAGGAGGGACGAGCAGTGGGTGAGGGAGGGAGGGGAGGGAGGGGAGGAGGTAGAGAGGGAGGGGTGGAAGAGAGGATGGGAGAGGGGAGGAAGGGAGGGAGGGGAGGAGGTAGAGAGGGGTGGGAGGGAGGGGGGGTGGGAGGAAGGTGAGAGAGGGAGTGGTGGGAGGGAGGGAGGGGAGGAGGTAGAGAGGGGTGGGAGGGAGGGGAGGGAGGAAGGGGTGGGAGGGAGGAAGGTGGGAGGGAGGAAGGGGAGGCAGGGAGGGAGGGTGGGAGTGGAGGTGTGCGGCTTGCTACAAGCGTCTCAGCATGGCACCGTGTGGGGCTGGTGGCTGGTGTCAAAATGCCTCCAAGTGTCGCCAGGTCTCCACGTGGAACTCTGAGAGGAAGTTTCCGTCTGTTTGCGTTCGGGCCTCGTACGTGGAGGTGTTGTAGACACGATGAGGAGGTGAGTCGGCCCCCAACCAGGGATTGAACTGGTGTCCCTCCTCGTTCGATGGCTATCGTTTTGTTTGTTGACGTTAACTATTTGGACATTAGGTTTAAAGTTACCTTTGATGAATGCAACAGGTGCCCTGGGCGTGCGTTCATTAGAAGCGGTTCAAAATGTGTGGAGGATGCAACTGAATTGCCGACATGGAGTGTTACGTGATACCCCAGGCAGCAAAACCCCAGCACTCAACTTGATTCCCAGGTTGAGGATCAGAGGGGAACGATTTGGCGGTCGCTTAAAACTGTTTACAATTAAAAACTATTCTGGAATGGGTCCGAGGAAGTGTTTTTGCACGTGAAGATATCATCTTCTTGGTTATTTCGGTAAAGTCACGTAGAAGGGAAATAATAAAATTATAAAAATAAAACGTAATAAAATACAATTCTCACGACGTTTCGGCCACAACGCAAGCAGCCGTCCTCAGGTGAAGAACAGGTCTGTCGAGGAGACAGCGTCTGAATGCTTGCGTTGTGGCCTAAACGTCGTGAGAATGATTTTATAATGTTTTATTTGTATTATTTTATTATTTCCATTCTACGTGACTTTACCGAATGAACCAAGAAGATGAATCCCTGCAGTCACGAAAGCTTTAAAGTGAAGATATCAGTCGGGAAGAGACCAGTCCATTCCAGCGAGGAAACTTCTTATTAAGTTGCCCAGTTAACGTTGAAGAGTCTTTGGTGTTTGTCGCGTTTGTAACATTTTGTGCAATGAACGCACGAGCCAAGCCCGTCACTGTCTGCGAAGTGGCAGGAGTGGTGCTGCACCAGAGGTCGCAACCGGGTACCCGATACCCGTACCCTACCCGATACCCGGCTACCCGTACCCGGCCGGGTACAGGTCACCGTTTGTCACTCATTTCCCAACGTCTTGTCTCTTCTCACAATTCAAGTTCCTAGAATCAACCCACCCGCGCCTGCAACGTGGCTTCATCCCAGAGGTCGCAATCGGGTACCGATACCCGTACCCTACCCGATACCCGTACCCTACCCGTTCCCCGGCCGGGTACCCGTTTGCGACCATGGTGCGGCCGGGTACGGGTAAGGAATCAAAACCCGTTTGCGACCTGTGTGCTGCACACACGGTTGTGCATTGTTCTCTGGCCTGCTTTCGACAGGCATCTCGCCAGATAAGCAGACAAGATGCCTCCTTCCCGTATTGGTCCATCCATAAAAAAACACAAATTTTGACACACTCACTTCGGCCACGCCGGTCTTCTGGAAGGGCTTTTTGTGTTATCAGAAGCATTGGACTAACACAAGCAAACTCTGTAAAGGTTTCGACGTGCAGTTCTCATCAGCCGAGTGAGGCCTACGGCTTGTCTTTAAGTGAAATATGTTGTGCACGATGATACAAATGATCATTGGTGTTATGTATTTCATAGTTCTGATCCACGCTACAAATATGCCTTCAAATACGTCCACGTTCACCAGTATTTGTTTCAGGAAGCCCGGCTCTGCAGATGAGACACTGCATCTCAAAACCTGTCCAGAGTTTGCTTTATTAAACCGAAACTGCTGAAAAATGCGTAATGCCTTGAAAGCAAGTGACCAGCAGAGTTGTAAAATGTTATCTTTCTCTATAGATATTAAGGCAGTTGTGAATATGTGTGTCTGTTCAAAATGTTTAGCGTACTTCCCGACATGCAACAAACTTTAAATTTGCCATGCGGGTACTTTCCAGACAGTACATCATGCAAACATTCTAAAAATAGACTTTGTGTTTTTTTTTGGGGGGGGGGGGGCGCAACAATGCAGAGATTTTGCACGGCAAGTGAGCTGTGACGTCACATCTGTCACGTGACCCGCGCATGTGGAAGCGTCACGTCACGCATCCCCCCCCACCGCAACCCTTTGCGATTCCCCTACACGGGGGTCAGAGCAAGGGGGCGGAGTTCGTTGTGTTCTTTGATGACGAGGTTCAGAGAGAGAGAGGGGGGAGAGGGATTTCGCTGCTGTAGTTAACAGCCCCCCCGACGCCTCGTTTCTGCGGCCAGTGGGAAGTGAGCCGCCAGTCACGAGCAGCGTCGCCTCGAGAGCTCGTGGGCAGAGGTCGCAACGGGTTTTGATTCCTTACCCCTCGTACCCGTACCCAGCTGTACCAGGGTCGCAACGGGTACCCGTACCCTACCCGTACCCTACCCGTACCCTACCCGTACCCAGCTGTACCAGGGTCGCAAACGGGTACCCGTACCCTACCCGTACCCCTACTCGTACCTGTACTCGGCCGCACCTGGGTCGCAAACGGGTACCCGTACCCTACCCGTACCCGGCCGGGTATCGGTAGGGTACGGGTATCGGGTACCCGATTGCGACCTCTGGGATGAAGCCATGTTGCAGCGCGGGTGGGTTGATTCTAGAACTTGAATTGTGAGAAGAGACAAGACGTTGGGAATGAGTGACAAACGGTGACTCACCGGTGACTCACGGCCTACCCGTACCCGGCCGCACCAGGGTCGCAAACGGGTACCCGTACCCGGCCGGGTATCGGGTAGGGTACGGGTATCGGGTAGGGTACGGGTATCAGGTAGGGTACGGGTATCGGGTATGGGTAGCCGGGTATCGGGTAGAGTACGGGTATTGGGTAGGGTACGGGTATCGGGTAGGGTACGGGTATCAGGTAGGGTACGGGTATCTGGTAGGGTAGCCGGGTATCGGGTAGGGTATGGGTATCGGTAGGGTACGGGTATCGGGTAGGGTACGGGTATCTGGTAGGGTAGCCGGGTATCGGGTAGGTTACGGGTATCGGGTAGGGTACGGGTATCTGGTAGGGTATCGGGTAGGGTAGCCGGGTACGGGTAGCCGGGTATCGGGTAGCACCCGGCGCTGTCCGTGGTGCTGATGTTTGGGACCATTCCGTGTGCGGCGAAGACGGCTTCGCATTGGCCACGGCACGCGAGGCGCGGGCTGAGCGGGAGCAGCTTCGCTAGACGAGCTCTCGGCCACTGAGGAGAGGCCAGTGTTGAGCCGCACCTCCTCGCACTGAGCAGCGCGGTGAGGTTTGGTCAAACAAACGTCGTGACCAAGTTCAAGTACTAGGTGTAGCCCTGTGAGCCATTCGGCTCTTGAATCGGGTGCAACCGCAACAAACAAAAAACATGAACAAAAAACATCTTGTAGTGAATATGTGACTGAGTGCAAACAGAAAATCCAAGAAAAGACAGCAAAATATTGCAGAAAACACCGTTACACACCAACGCTGTGTCAAACATCTCAGTGGGATGCAAGTCAAACAACAACAACCACAAGACAACTTAGATTAAGGCAGTCTAACTCTGTACTACAACATACATGGCCAAACCAATACACTTTTCGAAATCACCAAAATAAAGCCATGAAAGCAATGACACAGAGGAGGCAGGAGGATGTCTTCATGCGGCAATGAGGCTGTCAAGGACGACGCTACGTCACATTATTACAATCAAAACGTCAAACCGATTTCCTGCTTAAATGAGAAGCGAGGCATTGGTGGCTCGTGTTCTGTTCACATGTCTGAGCCACTGGTGGGAATTCCACGTTCCCATGGCAGGAGCACTTCTATCCAGAGGACAACCACTGTTGACTTCCCGAGAAAAAGAGGTACTCGTTTTCGACCCACAAGGCGGATGATGTTCCCTCCCTCCCCCGTCCCCCGCGCTCTTGAACGTGACGTCACCTCCGCCTCGGTCACTGCAGACGTCGTTCCAGTTGCCAATCCTTATTTGGGCAAAGCCACGCCCAGTGACGGGCGGCTCATTAACATAAAGAGTTCGTTAAAGACGTCACCAGTATATTGCGACGGTCTCATTAACATAATTTATTCATACGTACCCAGGAAGTGACGTCATGTCACCTACTACCGCGTGACGTCACGAGGTCACAGGAAGCTGTCGCTCCGCGCGTGCAGTGAAATCCGAGGTGAGAAATTCTCATCGTCGTGGTGGTTGTTGTTGTGGTTGTTGTTGTTGTGGTGGTTGTTGTTGTTTACCAAGGTTAGAGCCTCGCTCTCTCTCTCTCGTAGGGATGTCACTAGAGCAGCAGCAGCAGCTTGTGAATCGATGTCCAAGTTGGAACTTTACAACGCGGGGCCTAGACACGCGGGGCCTTGCCTCCTGCCCTCGCCTGGTCGCGTTTGCTTTAATTCCCTCCCTTAAGTTTAATTTGTCTTCACGCGGCTCGCTACTTTGTCACTTTGGTTTATTGTAGATATTAACGCAGTTTTTTTTCGTTTTTTTACCAGCCCAAGCCCGCCTGAGCTGCTGTACCGCTCTTGTTTACAGAAGCTACCTGCCCACAACAACACAAGGTGGGTGGGTGGGGTTTTGTCAACGCGTGTCTCAATGTTTTGACTTAAAACTTTCGTAACTGCAGCAATTCATATTCTTGATTATTTCTGTAAAGTCACGGAGATAGAAAATAAAATAACAGATCAAAATATTAAATTAAATAAAAAATTGAAAATAAAGAAAAAAAACCCACGACGTTTTGACCGCAACACAAGTGGTCTTTGTTTAATTTTTAGATTTGAAGCTTTCGTGACTGCAAGGATTCATATTCTTAGGTTTTTTCGGTAAAGTCACCAGGTAGGTAAAAACATTAAAATTAATAAAAGTAAAATAAAAATCACGACGTTGTGTTGCCTCCGAAACGTCGTGATCTTTATTTTATTTGACTTTTATTAATTTTAATGTTTTTACCTACCTGGTGACTTTACCGAAAAAACCTAAGAATATTTATTTAATTTCATTATCTCTTATTTGTATTTGCTATCTACGTGACTTTAGAACCAAGACTACGTGTGTCAATGTGTGTCAAACACGCTGAGCGCGTGCTCATGTTGACTCTAAATGTGGAGGGGACAACCCCTGCTGCTGTTCACCATGGCACTGTGTGTGTGCCAGAGTGAAGTCTATTCACTCTGTTGAACACGCACGTTATGTCAAAACAAAATTATATCTTCTTGGTTATTTCGGTAAAGTCACGTAGAAGGGAAATAATAAAATAATAAAATAAAACATTAAATAATATAATCAAATAATAAATTTTTATTGTCATATAATATTATATTTTGATGTAAAGCTTTCGTGACTGCAGGGATTCATCTTCTAGATTTGAAGCTTTCGTGACTGCAATGATTAATATCCTTAGGTTTTTTTCGGTAAAGTCACGTAGGTAAAAACATAAAAAAGTAAATAAAATAAAAATCACGACGTTTCGGAGCATAAACATAATAATATAAAATATTGTATTAGTTTTACTTTTATTATTTTCCTTCTACGTGACTTTACCGAAATAACCAAGAAGATGAATCCCTGCAGTCACGAAAGCTTTAAATCGAATATTAAATTTCAGAATAGTCTATGGGTCTCAACCATGTGTCTCTGTGGGTCTTCATGTGTATCTGTGGGTTTCTATGTGTCTCTGTGTGACTCTGTGGGTCTCTATGTATCTCTATGGGTCTTTATTCATCTTAATGCATATTTATGGATCTCTATGTGTCGCTGTGGGTCTCTGTGTGTCTGTGGGTCTGTATGGGTTTCTATTCATCTCCATAGGTCTCTATTCATCTCGATGTATCTCTATGGGTCTCTGTGTGTCTGTGGGTCTCTATGGGTTTCTATTCATCTCCATGGGTCTTTACTCATCTCGATGTATCTCTATGGGTCTCTGTGTGTCTCTGTGTATCTCTGTGGGTCGAAATGGAAACAGGAAGTTAACACAGTACACACGTGCAGCAGTAGAAGTCTGATCTGTTCATCCCAGCATTCAAGGACATCTCAGCCTGGGTTCACACTCTGAGTTACGATTGAACATAAATTAATGCATTTCTGCATAACACAAACGGTGTTGGTTTCAACACCCTTTGCGATGTCAGCAGAATTTTGCTCTCAAAATATTCCTTTTGTAGCCAGACAGCCGAACTTGTGTGCTCGGAATTTTGGGTTCACATTCAGATTTATGACTATTTGCCCTCTCATTGTGTGCCATAAAAACACGTGTGATGAATTTGGGAAACTTTTTCACTACATCATGAATATATGAATAAGTATAGACGTGTAAGTCACGTGTGACTGTGTATATATGCATTCCGCTGTGTCTGACGTGTAGATGGTGTGGATTTTCTTTTTTTATGTCTGCAGCTGTCGCTTGGTCTGATGGAGCAAAGGCGCTCAGCACAGCTCGGTACGGAAAGGCAACAATGCGACCAGCGTGGATACAGCACGGAGCGGACTGGAAATTTGACACAGCACCAGAGAACACACACAGGAGAGAAACCCTTCAAGTGCACTGTGTGTGGGAAGGCATTTGCATGGCCATCAGTTCTTCAGATCCACCAGAGAACACACACAGGAGAGAAACCCTTCAAGTGCAGTGTGTGTGGGAAGGCGTTTTCACGGTCATTTGCTATTAAAACACACAAGAGAACACACACGGGAGAGAAACCCTTCAAGTGCAGTGTGTGTGGGAAGGCGTTTGCACAATCACCACATCTTCAAGCACACCAGAGAACACACACGGGAGAGAAACCCTTCAAGTGCAGTGTGTGTGGGAAGGCATTTTCACAGTCATCTTCTCTTATAAAACACCAGAGAACACACACGGGAGAGAAACCCTTCAAGTGCACTGTGTGTGGGAAGGCATTTTCACGGTCATCTTCTCTTAAAAAACACCAGAGAACACACACGGGAGAGAAACCCTTCAAGTGCAGTGTGTGTGGGAAGGCATTTACACAGTCATCAAATCTTAAAAAACACCAGAGAACACACACGGGAGAGAAACCCTTCAAGTGCAGTGTGTGTGGGAAGGCGTTTTCACGGTCATTTGCTATTAAAACACACAAGAGAACACACACGGGAGAGAAACCCTTCAAGTGCAGTGTGTGTGGGAAGGCGTTTTCACGGTCATTTGCTATTAAAACACACAAGAGAACACACACGGGAGAGAAACCCTTCAAGTGCAGTGTGTGTGGGAAGGCATTTTCACAGCCATCTTCTCTGATAAAACACCAGAGAACACACACGGGAGAGAAACCCTTCAAGTGCATTCCGTGCGGGAAGGCGTTTACACAGTCAGAACATCTTCAAGTCCACCAGAGAACACAGAAGCATCAGAATATCCACAAGGAGTGGAGTCTGAAATCAGCTTGTGAAAGTCAAAGTGCCGCAATGAGCCCATCCCTCGTGAAACAAGAACCGGAAGAAAATCCCAGCTTGGACACTTTTAAAGGTAATGAGGTGAAATATGAAGAGGTGAAGGTGAAATATGAAGAGGTGAAGGTGAAGAGCGAAGAAGTGATGGTAAAATGTGAAGATGAAGATTCAACTCCAGAATGTGACCTTCACATCGATGGAGGCAACGTGAAGCAGGAGGAGAATTCTGACTGTGAGGCAGAGTGAGGCAACTCCAAGCATCTTCTTGGTTCTTTCGGTAAAGTCACGTAGAAGGGAAGTAATACAATAATACAAATAAAACATGATCAAATAATTCTCACGACGTTTCGGCCACAACGCAAGCAGCTGTCCTCAGGTGAAAGAACCAAGAAGATGAATCCCTGCAGTCAGGAAAGCTTTAAATCGAAACTCCCAGCAGTTTGTGGAGGTGTGGCTGGACTTCCTAGACAACACAAAGTCAAATGGAGACCCGGTAGATGAGTAAGCGTGAGACGATGTCGCTGCATAGATGCTCCTTTCTCACAGGCCTTTAATGACAATAACGTGAAGTTGAACACTCAGTTCCTAGGTTCAACCTGCAGGGTAAGAGCGAGTGGCCAGTTACTGCAGCTACATACTATTAACACTCCTTCCCTTTGTTAATGCTACCCCTATCCCCTTCCTTTGATGCTGCTAATTCTGCATAATGCACGGGCATAAGTAGTACTAATCACATACCTGCATTTCTCATAAATATGCTAAATGCCTCTTGATTTGCAAATTCCTTTGTCAAGGCACCCAGCTTATATATATGCTCCAAGCTCGTGTGCTGTTTCATTCAGACGCTGTCACCTCGACAGACCTGGTTTTTACCTGAGGACGGCTGCTTGCGTTGTGGCCGAAACGTCGTGAGAATTGTTTTATTTTTATTATTTTATTACTTCCCTTCTACGTGACGACTTTACCGAAAGAAGCAAGACGAGTGGCCAGTCTTAGTGGACCTGTGGGTTGAGTCAATCTCTCACCAGGAGCGAGAGCCAATAAGCCCCCAAGCATTCACGATGTTCTCATCATAATTGCTGTTGCATGGTGCTTGTCTGAAACACTCGAAGAGCATCCCCAAGTAGCAGCTGCCCCTGTGTGGCAGAAGGTGGTTGCCCTGCACCGGCCTGCGTGTTGTCAAGAGCCTGTCAGTAGTGGGCGATGATTGATCTGTTATCTCAGCTGTGTCGTTAGTCGGTAATGTTTAGAATTAGCTACATTTTTGACCCAGACGCCAACTTGCAAAGGCCTACTCGTTTTGAATTGCACAATTGTGTGTTTCACATCCACTGTTCAGTAGAGGGTGCATTCTTTAAATAGCTCCTTGTTAATAAGATGTTATCTAAACTATATTGTTCAATTTTGGAAGAACGTAATCAACCAGGTAGGGTGTTGACTGTTGTGTTGGCTGACTCTTGTGTTGTGTTGCATTATATTTCTAAGTTCACTATGTTTGTTTTCTCATTCAATTGTTGTACCTGACGATGGTTGCTTGTGTTCCAATCGAAACGTCGTATTCTATTAAATTTCGTTCTACGTGACTTTACTGAAAGAACCAGAGAATAAGATGTTATCTGATGCAGTATATTTCACTGCAGTTATTAAATTTTGTGCATATGCCTGTCAATAATTTAGAATGAATACTTGTCTGATTGTGTGCGTACATGTAACACACACTGTACGTACACAATGTACACACAGAGTACACACACAGTGTACACACACAGTGTACACACACACAGTGTACACATACACACACAGTGTACACACACGCACAGTGTACACACACACAGTGTACACACACACAATGTACACACACGCACTGTGTATACACACTGTGTATACACAGTGTACACTCACTGTGTACACACACACACTGTGTATACGCAGTGTACACACACACAGTGCACACACACAGTGTACACACAGACAGTGTATATACACACACAGTGTACACACACAGTGTACACACACTGTACACACACACTGTGTACACACACACAGTGTACACACAGTGGCACACACACAGTGTACACACACAGTGTACACACACACAGTGTACACACACAGTGTACACACACACTGTGCACACACACAGTGTACACACACCACACACACACACAGTGTACACACACACAGTACACACACAGTGTACACACACACAGTGCACACACACACAGTGTACACACACCCAAGGGGTCTCTGTTCAAGAGATGGAGCAATGGAAAATGGATCTAAATCAACTTAGACTCCAACCCCGCTCTGTGACGTCACCACTCAGCATTACGTCATCCGCGTGAAACGCCAAGGGAGGTGTACCTCGCTAGTGACGTCATGTCACCAAGGATGTCACCCCCCTCCCCCCGTCCACCGCGCTCTTGAACGTGACGTCACCTCCGCCTCGGTCACTGCAGACATCGTTCCAGTTGCCAATCCTTATTTGGGCAAAGCCACGCCCAGTGACTGGCGGCTCATTAACATAAAGAGTTCGTTAAAGCCGTCACGAGGTTATTGCAACGGTGTCATTAACATAATTTATTCATATTTAGTTACAGAGCCGCTCGTTGTGGGAGGGGCGTGTCTCGTGCCCAGGAAGTGACGTCATGTCACCTACTACCGCGTGACGTCACGGGGTAACAGGAAGCTGTCGCTCCGCGCGTGCAGTGAAATCCGAGGTGAGAAATTCTCATCGTCGTGGTGGTTGTTGTTGTGGTTGTTGTTGTTGTGGTTGTTGTTGTTGTTACCAAGGTAGAGCCTCGCTCTCTCTCTCTCGTAGGGATGTCACTAGAGCAGCAGCAGCAGCTTGTGAATCGATGTCCAAGTTGGAACTTTACAACGCGGGGCCTAGACACGCGGGGCCTTGCCTCCTGCCCTCGCCTGGTCGCGTTTGCTTTAATTCCCTCCCTAAGTTTAATTTGTCTTCACGCGGCTCGCTACTTTGTCACTTTGGTTTATTGTAGATTTTAACGCAGTTTTTTTTTCGCTTTTTTACCAGCCCAAGCCCGCTTGAGCTGCTGTACCGCTCTTGTTTACAGAAGCTACCTGCCCACAACAACAACAAGGTGGGTTTTGTCAACGCGTGTGTCAATGTTTTGACTTAAAACTTTCGTAACTGCAGCAATTCATATTCTTGGTTCTTTCGGTGAAGTCACGGAGATAGAAAATTTTGTAAAAATAACATAATAAAATGAATAAAAGTAAACAAAATTGTAAATAAATAAAAAACCCACGACGTTTCGATCAAGTGGCATTTATTTGATGTTATTATCTGTTGTTATTGTCTATCTACGTGACTTTACCGAAAGAACCAAGAATACGTGTGGAAATGTGTATCGGTCAAAGACGCTAATCACGTACTGATGTTGACTCTAAATGTGGAGGGCAAACCCGGGAGATTCGGAGGAAAATCCACGCGACCACGGAGAGAGAGACACGCAAACTCCAAATATACAGCAGCAGCAGCAGGCGTCAGGGTCGGGATCGAACCCACGACTTCCTGTATACCAGGTGAGGTAGTTAACATCTCACCACGGAGAGAGAGAGACACGCAAACTCCAAATATACAGCAGCAGCAGGCGTCAGGGTCGGGATCGGGATCGAACCCACGACTTCCTGTATACCAGGCGAGGTAGTTAACATCTCAACACGGAGAGAGAGAGAGACACGCAAACTCCAAATATACAGCAGCAGGCGTCAGGGTCGGGATCGAACGCACGACTTCCTGTATACCAGGCGAGGTAGTTAACATCTCACCACGGAGAGAGAGAGACACGCAAACTCCAAATATACAGCAGCAGGCGTCAGGGTCGGGATCGAACCCACGACTTCCTGTATACCAGGCGAGGTAGTTAACATCTCACCACGGAGAGAGAGACACGCAAACTCCAAATATACAGCAGCAGCAGGCGTCAGGGCCGGGATCGAACCCACGACTTCCTGTATACCAGGTGAGGTAGTTAACATCTCACCACGGAGAGAGAGACACGCAAACTCCAAATATACAGCAGCAGCAGGCGTCAGGGCCGGGATCGAACCCACGACTTCCTGTATACCAGGTGAGGTAGTTAACATCTCACCACGGAGAGAGAGACACGTAAACTCCAAATATACAGCAGCAGGCGTCAGGGTCGGGATCGAACCCACGACTTCCTGTATACCAGGTGAGGTAGTTAACATCTCACCACGGAGAGAGAGAGACACGCAAACTCCAAATATACAGCAGCAGCAGGCGTCAGGGTCGGGATCGGATCGAACCCACGACTTCCTGTATACCAGGTGAGGTAGTTAACATCTCACCACGGAGAGAGAGAGAGACACGCAAACTCCAAATATACAGCAGCAGGCATCAGGGTCGGGATCGAAGCCACGACTTCCTGTATACCAGGCGAGGTAGTTAACATCTCAACACGGAGAGAGAGACACGCAAACTCCAAATATACAGCAGCAGGCGTCAGGGTCGGGATCGAACCACGACTTCCTGTATACCAGGCGAGGTAGTTAACATCTCACACGGAGAGAGAGAGACACGCAAACTCCAAATATACAGCAGCAGGCGTCGGGTTGGGATCGAACCCACGACTTCCTGTATACCAGGTGAGGTAGTTAACATCTCACCACGGAGAGAGAGAGACACGCAAACTCCAAATATACAGCAGCAGGCGTTAAGGTCGGATCGAACCCACGACTTCCTGTATACCAGGCGAGGTAGTTAACATCTCACCACGAGAGAGAGAGAGACACGCAAACTCCAAATATACAGCAGCAGGCGTCAGGGTCGGGATCGAACCCACGACTTCCTGTATACCAGGCGAGGTAGTTAACATCTCACCACGAGAGAGAGAGACACGCAAACTCCAAATATACAGCAGCAGGCGTCAGGGTCTGGATCGAACCCACGACTTCCTGTATACCAGGTGAGGTAGTTAACATCTCACCACGGAGTTACGAGGGCTTCCAGGCATATTTATGACCATTAGCCCTCTCATTGTGTGCAATAACAGCCTGTGTGATGAATTTGGGAAACTTTTTCACTACATCATGAATATATGAATAAGTATAGACGTGTAAGTCACGTGTGACTGTGTATATGCATTACTCTGTGTCTGACGTGTAGGTGGTGTGGATATAATTTTTTCTGTCTGCAGCTGTCGCTTGGTCTGATGGAGCAAAGGCGCTCAGCACAGCTCAGTACGGCAAGGCAACAATGCGACCGGCGTGGATACAGCACGGAGCGGACTGGAAATTTGACACAGCACCAGAGAACTCACGCAGGAGAGAAACCCTTCAAGTGCAGTGTGTGTGTGAAGGCATTTTCACGGTCATATTATCTTAAAAGACACCAGAGAGCACACACGGGAGAGAAACCCTTCAAGTGTAGTGTGTGTGGGGTGGCATTTTCACAGTCAAATAATCTTAAAAGACACCAGAGAACACACATAGGAGAGAAACCTTTCAAGTGTACTCTGTGCGGGAAGGCATTTGCACAGTCATCTTCTCTTAAAAAACACCAGAGAATACACACGGGAGAGAAACCCTTCAAGTGCATTGTGTGTGGGAAGGCACTTTCACGGTCATCTGTTCTTAAAAGACACCAGAGAACACACACAGGAGAGAAACCTTTCAAGTGTACTCTGTGCGGGAAGGCGTTTTCTTTTTTACATCATCTCGTAAGACACCAGAGAACACACACGGGAGAGAAACCCTTCAAGTGCAGTGTGTGTGGGAAGGCATTTGCACATTCATCTACTCTTGTAACACACCAAAGAACACACACGGGAGAGAAACCCTTCAAGTGCACTGTGTGTGGGAAGGCATTTTCACAGTCATCTTCTCTTATAAAACACCAGAGAACACACACGGGAGAGAAACCCTTCAAGTGCACTGTGTGTGGGAAGGCACTTTCACGGTCATCAGATCTTAAAAGACACCAGAGAACACACACGGGAGAGAAACCCTTCAAGTGCATTCTGTGCAGGAAGGCGTTTTCAGATTCTTCCAATCTTCAAGTACACCAGAGAAGACACAAGCATCAGAAGATCCACAAGGACTGGAGTGTGAAATCAGCTTGTGAAAGTCAAAGTGCTGCAATGAGCCCATCCCTCATCAAACAAGAACCGGAAGAAAATCCCAGCTTGGACACTTTTAAAGGTACCAAGGTGAAATATGAAGAGGTGAAGGTGGAATGTGAAGAAGTGATGGTGAAGAGTAAAGAAGTGAAGGTAAAGTGTGAAGATGAAGATTGAAGTCCAGAATGTGACCTTCACATGGATGGAGGCAACGTGCAGCAGGAGGAGAATTCTGACTGAGGCAGAGCGAGGCAACTCCCAGCAGTTTGTGGAAGTGGAGGTGTCGGTGGACTTCCTCCGAGACAATACAAAGTGAAATGGGGACCCGGTAAATGTGTAAGCCAGAGACGATGTCGCTCCAATAGATGCACCTTTGTCACATGCCTTTAATGACAATAACGTGAAGTTGAACACTCAGTTCCTAGGTTCAATCTGCAGGGTAAGGGTGGCCAGTCTTTGTGGACCTGTGTGTTGGGTATATCTCTGAGAGCCAATAAGCTTCCAAGCATTCACGATGTTATAATTGCTTTTACATGGTGCTGACTTAATCCGCTCAGCAACTCGGAGTTTTGTATCGTACCTCGTCTCAAACATTCTAAGAGCACCCCAAGTAGCAGCTGCCCCTGTGTGGCACAAGGTGGTGGCCCTGCACCGGCCTGAATATTGTCAAGAGCCTGTCAGTAGGGGGCGATGATTGATCTGTCATCTCAGCTGTGTCGTTTGTAGGTAATGTTTAGAATTTGCTAAATTTTTGACCCAGACGCCAACATGCAAAGGCCTACTCGTTTTGAATTGCACAATTGTGTGTTTCACATCCACTGTTCAGTAGAGGGTGCATTCTTGAAATAGCTCCTTGTTAATAAGATGTTATCTAAACTAAATTGTTCAATTTTGGAAGAAGGTAATCAACCAGGTAGGGTGTTGACTGTTGTGTTGGGTGACTGTGTTGTGTTGCATTATATTTATAAGTTCACTATGTTTGTGTTTTCATTCACTTGTACCTGACGATGGTTGCTTGTGTTCCAATCGAAACGTCGTTTTCTATTAAATTTCGTTCTACGTGACTACTGAAAGAACCAAAGAATAAGATGTTATCTGATGCAGTATATTTCACTGCAGTAATTCAATTTTGTGCATATGCCTGTCAATAATTTAGAATGAAAACTTGTCTGTGTGCGTACATGTAACACACACTGTACGTACACAATGCACACACACAGTGTACACACACAGTGTACACACACAGTGCGTACACACACTGTGTGTACACACAGTGTCCATCGTCCCTTTGATGCGGTGAAGTTGTCCTGTCCCATTAGAAAAACACCCCCTAAGCATGTTTCCACCTCCATGTTTGACGGTGGGGATGGTGTTCTTGGGGTCATAGGCAGCATTTTTCCTCCTCCAAAGACGGCGAGTTGAGTTGATGCCAAAGAGCTCCATTTTGGTCTCATCTGACCACAGCATTTTCACCCAGTTGTCCTCTGAATCATTCGGATGTTCATTGGCAAACTTCAGACGGGCATGTAAATGTGCTTTCTTGAGCAGGGGACCTTGTGGGCGCTGCAGGATTTCAGTCCTTCACGGCGTAGTGTGTCACCAACTTTTTCTTGGTGACTATGGTCCCAGCTGCCTTGAGATCATTGACAAGATCCTCCCGTGTAGTTCTGGGCTGATTCCACACCGTTCTCATGATCATTGCAACTCCACGAGGTGAGATCTTGCATGGAGCCCCAGGCCGAGGGGATTGACATTTCTTTTGTGTTTATTCCGTTAGCGAACATATATCGGTGGCATTGCCCCAGAAAACAGTCAACAAAACTGTGTCTCCGTCTCTTTATTTCGTCGTGTCGCCTGGTTGACTTAGGGGCTGGGGCGGGAAACCAGCATACGCTCGCATTACAATTACTTCACGTAGCTGCACTGTTCATGAACATCAGCGGGTCAATGTTGCGATGGACCTCAGTTTTGCACAGGACACTTTTGCTTTGATAGAGCATTTTAATGACCTGTGATACCTTGATAATGCATGTGGTCATGAAAGTCCGTTTTGTACTGATAATTGGCTTTGCAGAGTTGAATACTGTCAGCACAATGATGTTAGCTGTGGCCTGGATTCGAACTCGGGCCGCCAGGTTCATAGCGAAGCGTCGCAAACGGAATGATCCTCAGTCGTGATTTATTGTAAGGCGGAGTTGTGCACCATCTGATGAGCGTGTAATGCATTGGACAATGCAAGCGGTGTAAATTCATTTCTGATATTGATGAGACCATATACAATGAGTGTCTGTGCAAGAATGTGAAAGTCAATCAATATCAATCAAAAATTAGCAAACTGTCATTTTGTACTTTATTGCATAATTTGTAAACGTGAACATTTTTTAACGTAATTATGCATTATTTGCAAAAGTTACCACCCCTTGCATGGTTAATGCAAAATGTGCATTTGTGTGCAGTTACCAATATTAACTGCGCAATGCAGGATATGCGACACGATGCAGCGAAGTAGTGCACTTTATATACATAAACAATTATTATATAAGTAGAAGACATTATTTCCAACATTCTGAATATTCTTTACGTGCAATCATGTACAACGCGTCCCGTCATGGCACGCAATAAGCACGCATCTGCATTAGTAAATGCGTTGCACGCGTAACATTACCGCTGAACCAGCAACACGAGACATCCACGCGTCCCCTGCCACCGCCCTCCGCCGCCATCTTGCAGGTCGGGCAGCAAAAACATAACACTTCTGAGAATTTGCAACAACACCAACACCATCAACACCACGAGAAATGTGCCTGTGAGCACCTGGAGACCACGTGGAGAAGACTCCAGGCCACGCGTTGACAACGATGTTGAACAAGTGGAGAATCGTTGACTTTGTCAAGCTACTAGCTGTACTACCCGGCTTCGCCCGAGACTTGGATCCACCACGCCCGGCCGCCTTTGTCTCCCCAGTGGCGACGTTCACACACCGCACCAGTTACTCGTTTGAGGCTGAGTCGACCTAGGGAGGCCCAGGACCGGTTCAAATAATCGTCACCGGCGGTGGCCGTGAGCGGGAATCGAACTCGGGTCGCCGGGTTCGTAGCGCGGCGGGCGCTGATCGCTGCGCCACGATGCGTGACGCTTCCACACGCGTGGGTCACGTGACAGATGTGAAGTACGCGGCCGGAGGAGGAGGGTGGACGTCCTCCCTGGCGACGATCGCCGAGGGTGGCGGCGGCGGCAGAGTGCGTCTGTCGCGGCAGCGGCACGCGGGTGAGCCACCGAGTCGGGTGAGCCACCGAGTCGGGTGAGCGACCGAGTCGGNTGAGCGACCGAGTCGGGTGAGCGACCGAGTCGGGGCACCGCGGTGAGCGACCGAGGTGGGTGAGCGACCGAGTCGGGCACCGCGGGTGAGCGACCGAGGTGGGTGAGTGACCGAGTCGGGTGAGCGACCGCGCACGGGATCCGGGTCGGGCTGCGGCCACAGCCGCCACCACCGGCAACGTCGACGTCGCTCTCATCGGCTCACTTGTTTTCCCTCAACGTCAGCGTACCTGCACGTTGGGAGAGTAGCACGTGTAGTTGTGTGTGCAGTGTGTGTAGTGTACGTAGCGTGCGTGTGTGTGTGTAGTGTGTGTAGTGTATGTAGCGTGTGTATGTGTGTGTGTGTGTGTAGTGTATGTAGCGTGTGTATATGTGTGTGTAGTGTATGTAGCGTGTGTATGTGTGTGTGTAGTGTACGTAGCGTGTGTGTGTGTGTGTTGTGTGTGTAGTGTATGTAGCGTGTGTGTGTGTAGTGTATGTAGCGTGTGTGTGTGTGTGTGTAGTGTATGTAGCGTGTGTGTGTGTGTGTGTGTGTGTGTAGTGTATGTAGCGTGTGTGTGTGTGTAGTGTATGTAGCGTGTGTGTGGTGTGTGTGTAGTGTATGTAGCGTGTGTGTGTGTGGTGTGTGTGTAGTGTATGTAGCGTGTGTGTGTGTGTGTGTGTGTAGTGTGTGTAGCGTGTGTGTGTGTGNAGTGTATGTAGCGTGTGTATGTGTGTGGTGTGTGTGTGTGTGTGTAGCGTGTGTATGTGTGTGTGTGTGTGTAGTGTATGTAGTGTGTNGTGTGTGTGTAGTGTATGTAGCGTGTGTGTGTGTGTGTGTGTGTGTGTAGTGTATGTAGCGTGTGTGTGTGTGTGTGTATGTAGCGTGTGTATGTGTGTGTGTGTGTGTAGTGTATGTAGCGTGTGTGTGGTGTGTGTGTAGTGTATGTAGCCTATTAAAACTCCCTCCCGTGACATCACAACATAATACAGATGGTCATCTATTCTTAGGTGTTTTCAGTAGTCACGTAGGCAAAACATCAAAATTAATGAAAAATAATAAAATAAAATAAAGATCTTTATTTTATTATTTTTATAAAAAATCTTTATTTTATATTATAATTTATAAAAATAATAAAATAAAGATCTTTATTTTATTTTATTATTTTNATTAATTTTGATGTTTTGCCTACGTGACTTTACCGAAAACACCTAAGAATATGATTCCTTGCAGTCACGAAAGCTTCAAGTTTAGATGGTCATCAATCAGCTTAACTCAGATAATCTGTGTGTCTGTGTGTGTGTGTCTGTGTGTGTGTGTCTGTGTGTGTGTGTGTATCTGTGTGTGTGTGGTGTGTGTCNGTGTGTGTGTGTGTGTCTGTGTGTGTGTCTGTGTGTGTGTGTGNCTGTGTGTGTGCTGTGTGTGTGTCTGTGTGTGTGTCTGTGTGTGTGNCTGTGTGTGTGTCTGTGTGTGTGTGTCTGTGTGTGTGTGTCTGTGTGTGTGTGTCTGTGTGTATGTGTGTGTGTGTGTGTCTGTGTGTGTGTGTATCTGTGTGTGTGTCTGTGTGTGTGTCTGTGTGTATGTGGGTGTATGTGTGTGTCTGTGTGTGTCTGTGTGTGTGTGTGTTTGTGTGTGTATCTGTGTGTGTGTGTGTCTGTGTGTGTCTGTGTGTGTCTGTCGTGTGTCTGTGTGTGTGTCTGTGTGTGTGTGTCTGTGTGTGTCTGTCTGTGTGTGTGTGNATCTGTGTGTGTGTCTGTGTGTGTGTCTGTGTGTATGTGGGTGTATGTGTGTGTCTGTGTGTGTGTTGTGTGTGTATCTGTGTGTGTGTCTGTGTGTATGTGGGTGTATGTGTGTGTCTGTGTGTGTCTGTGTGTGTGTTTGTGGTGTGTGTGTCTGTGTGTGTCTGTGTGTGTGTTGTGTGTGTGTGTCTGTGTGTGTATGTGTGTCTGTGTGTGTGTGTGTCTGTGTGTGTCTGTGTGTCTGTGTGTGTGTCTGTGTGTGTATCCGTGTGTGTCTGTGTGTGTATCTGTGTGTCTGTGTGTGTGTGTCTGTGTGTGTGTCTGTGTGTGTGTGTGCTGTGTGTCTTGTGTGTGTCTGTGTCTGTGTCTGTGTGTGTGTCTGTGTGTGTGTCTGTGTGTGTGTGTCTGTGTGTGTCTGTGTGTCNGTCTGTGTGTCTGTGTGTGTGTCTGTGTGNGTGTGTGTGTGTGTCTGTGTGTGTGTGNGTGTGTGTGTGTGTCTGTGTGTGTGTGGTGTGTATCTGTGTGTGTGTCTGTGTGTGTGTCTGTGTGTGTGTGTCTGTGTGTGTCTGTGTGTCTGTGTGTGTGTCTGTGTGTGTGTGNCTGTGTGTGTGTGTCTGTGTGTGTGTCTGTCTGTGTGTGTGTCTGTGTGTGTGTGTCTGTGTGTGTGTCTGTGTGTGTACACTGTGTACACAGACACAGTGTACACACACACACACAGTGTACACACACACACACACAGTGTACATACACACAGTGTACACACACACACAGTGTACACACACACTGTGTACCCCGCTCTGTGACGTCCCCACTCAGCATTACGTCATCCGCGTGAAACGCCAGGGGAGGTGTACCTCGCTAGTGACGTCATGTCACCAAGAATTCCACCCCCCTCCCCCCGTCCCCCGCTCTTGAACGTGACGTCACCTCTGCCTCGTTCACTGCAGACGTCGTTCCAGTTGCCAATCCTTATTTGGGCAAAGCCACGCCCAGTGACGGGCGGCTCATTAACATAAAGAGTCCGTTAATGACGTCACGAGCTTATCGCGACGGTCTCATTAACATAATTTATTCATATTCTCATTTATTGTGGGAGGAGCCTGTCTCGTACGCGGGAAGTGACGTCACGTCAACTACTACCGCGTGACGTCACGTCACCTACTACCGCGTGACGTCACGAGGCGACAGGAAGCTGTCGCTAATGGCGTGCAGTGAAGTCCGAGGTGAGAAATTCTCATCGTTGTGGTTGTTGTTGTTGTTTACCAAGGTAGAGCCTCGCTCTCTCTCTCGTAGGGACGTCACTAGAGCAGCAGCAGCAGCTTGTGAATCCCTGTCTAGCTTGGAGCTTGACTACGCGGGGCCTAGACACGCGAGGCCTTGCCTCCTGCCCTCGCCTGATCGCGTTTGCTTTAATTCTCTCGCTTAAGTTTAATTTGTCTTCACGCGGCTCGCTACTTTGTCACTTTGGTTTATTGTAGATATTGACGCAGTTTTTTTTTTTCGATTTTTTACAGCCCAAGCCCGCTTGAGCTGCTGTACCGCTCTTGTTTACAGAAGCGTTGGTGTACGGTGTTTTTTCTGCAATATTTTTGCTGTCTTTTCTTGGATTTTCTGTTTGCACTTAGTCACATATTCACTTTAAGATGTTTTTTTGTTCATGTTTTTGTTTTTTGTTTGTTGCGGTTGCACCCGATTCAAGAGCTGAATGGCTCACAGGGCTATCTAACCTATATAATTCATTTTTGTCTGTCTGTCTGTCTGTCCGTCTGCGTACGCTCCCTTCCGGGGGATTTAGCTCTCGGACCGTGGGGTTCGCCGAGATTAAATTTTGCAGGTGGGCACGCCCCCGGCCCCGCGGTAAACTTAGGCATTTCCGATTTTTCGTCTCTAAACTTTAAATCGGACCGATTATCGATTTAGTGCGATTGCTCTTTATTTAGTTATTTATTTATTTAATATTGCCGGCCGGCGCGGACCACGGCGGTTGCCCCTGGCAACGGGTAGCAACAACTTCGCTGCGGGGTGGACGCCATTTTTAATTCCCGTTACAAATATGCGCACGCATTAACACGCGACTCTGAGGTAAATTCATCAAAGTTTCACGTCCTCTTCACTCCCCTTCCACCCCAATGTGTGCAATTACTATTATAGGGTCGGTAGATAATAAAATTATAGCGATTAGACAGTATTATTGTACATACACTCCACTCTCACACTCTCAGACTCACACACATACACTCACTCTCACACACACACATACACTCACACTCACACACAAACTCACTCTCAGACTCACACACACAGACTCGCTCTAACACTCAGACTCACACACACAGACTCACTCTAATACTCAGACTCACACATACACTCGCTCTCAGACTTTCAGACTCGCACACACTCGCGGCGTTGCTCCGTGTTCGGTGGGGGGGGGGATGTCACGAGTGGGCGTGTTTACCTTCCCCCACCCTCCCCGATATCTTAAAACAATCGCGGAGATTCTTATTCCCGTCGAAAAGCTACGAGGTTAGTCACGCAACTTCACAGCTCAGTTAAAACATTTAAATATTTATGTTTACTATTTTGTATCACTCTTATATAGGGATTAAGTTATGTTTGATGATAGTAAATATACACTATGCACCACGATTTTTCCCTGGGTAAAAAGTGTTATTTTTATATTGCCTAAGCCTCCTAAGTATATAAGATGGCTATTATTCCCATACATGTTGCTTTTGTGACCAGAACTTTATATAAAGGAAAGAATTACACAAATGCACACGTTTTCTCCTAGCAAAATAGGTCCATTTGTAAATATCACTGTCCGTGTCAAAAAAAATTAAGTTTGAGGGGAATTTTCTCCAATTTGTAACTTTTGAGATGTCAGCGTATAGAAAATAACACTACCCAGGGACTAACACATGTGTAGTTTTTGGTAGTGAGGGTGAGTGGTTGTTGTGAGGGTGAGTGGTGAGGGTGAGCAGTGAGGGTGAGCAGTGAGGGTGAGTGGTGATTGGTGAGGGTGTGATTGGTGAGGATGAGTGGTGAGTGGTCAGGGTGACTGGTGAGGGTGAGTGGTGAGCGGTGAGGGTGAGTGTTGAGGGTGAGTGGTGAGTAGTGATGGTGAGTGGTGAGCATGACTGGTGAGTGGTGAGGGAGAGTGGTGAGGGAGAGTGGTGAGGGTGAATGGTGAGGGTGAGTGGTGAGGGTGAGTGGCAAGTGGTGAGGGTGAGTGGTGATTGGTGAGGGTGTGATTGGTGAGGATGAGTGGTAAGGGTGAGTAGTGAGGGTGAGTGGTGAGCAGTGAGTGGTGATTGTTGAGGGTGTGATTGGTGAGGATGAGTGGTGAGTAGTGAGGGTGAGTGGGGAGGGTGAGTGGCGGTTGTGAGTGGTGATTAGTGAGGGTGAGGATGAGGTTGAGTGGTGAGGGGAGGTTGAGTGGTGAGGGTGAGTGGTGAGCGGTGAGGGTGAGCAGTGAGGGTGAGTGGTAATTGGTGAGGGTGTGATTGGTGAGGATGAGTGGTGAGGGTGAGTAGTGAGGGTGAGTGGTGAGCGGTGAGGGTGAGTGTTGAGGGTGAGTGGTGAGTAGTGATGGTGAGTGGTGAGCATGACTGGTGAGTGGTGAGGGAGAGTGGTGAGGGTGAATGGTGAGGATGAGTGGTGAGGGTGAGTGGCAAGTGGTGAGGGTGAGTGGTGATTGGTGAGGGTGTGATTGGTGAGGATGAGTGGTGAGGGTGAGTAGTGAGGGTGAGTGGTGAGCAGTGAGGGTGAGTGGTGATTGTTGAGGGTGTGATTGGTGAGGATGAGTGGTGAGTAGTGAGGGTGAGTGGGGAGGGTGAGTGGCGGTTGTGAGTGGTGATTAGTGAGGGGTGAGGATGAGGTTGAGTGGTGAGGGGAGGTTGAGTGGTGAGGGTGAGTGGTGAGCGGTGAGGGTGAGCAGTGAGGGTGAGTGGTAATTGGTGAGGGTGTGATTGGTGAGGATGAGTGGTGAGGGTGAGTAGTGAGGGTGAGTGGTGAGCGGTGAGGGTGAGTGTTGAGGGTGAGTGGTGAGTAGTGATGGTGAGTGGTGAGCATGACTGGTGAGTGGTGAGGGAGAGTGGTGAGGGTGAATGGTGAAGGTGAGTGGTGAGTGGTGAGGGTGAGTGGCAAGTGGTGAGGGTGAGTGGTGATTGGTGAGGGTGTGATTGGTGAGGATGAGCGGTGAGTAGTGAGGGTGAGTGGGGAGGGTGAGTGGCGGTTGTGAGTGGTGATTAGTGAGGGGTGAGGGTGAGGTTGAGTGGTGAGGGTGAGTGGTGAGCGGTGAGGGTGAGCAGTGAGGGTGAGTGGTAATTGGTGAGGGTGTGATTGGTGAGGATGAGTGGTGAGTGGTGAGGTGAGTAGTGAGGGTGAGTGGTTGTTGTGAGGGTGAGTGGTGAGAGTGAGTGGTGAGGGTGAGTGGTGAGCGTGAGTGGTGAGGGTGAGGGGAAGGGTGAGTGGTGAGGATGAGTGGTGGTAGTGAGGGTGAGGGTGAGTGGTGAGGATGAGTGGTGAGTAGTGAGGGTGAGGGTGAGTGTAGTGGTGAGGGTGAGTGGCGGTTATGAGTGGTGATTAGTGAGGGGTGAGTGGTGAGGGTGAGCGTGAGTGGTGAGTGGTGAGTGGTGAGGGTGAGCAGTGCGGGTGAGTGGTGATTGGTGAGGGTGTGATTGGTGAGGATGAGTGGTGAGTGGTCAGGGTGAGTGGTGAGCGGTGAGGGTGAGTGGTTGTTGTGAGGGTGAGTGGTGAGGTTGAGTGGTGAGGGTTAGTGGAGAGTGGTGAGTGGTGATTGGTCAGTGGTGATTGGTGAGGATGAATGGTGAGTAGTGAGGGTGAGGTTGTGTGGTGAGGGTGAGTGGTGGTTGTGACGGTGAGTGGTGAGGGTGAGTGGTGAGGCTGAATGGTGAGGCTGAATGGTGAGAGTGAGTGGTGAGTGGTGAGGGAGAGTGGTGAGGGAGAGTGGTGAGGGTTAGTGGTGAGGGTTAGTGGTGAGGGTGAGTGGTGATGGAGGGTGGTGATGGAGATTGGTGAGGGAGGTTGGTGAGTGGTGAGTTGTGAGGGTGAATGGTGAATAGTGAGTGGGAGTGGTGAGTGGTGAGGATGAGTGGTAAGGGTGAGTTGTGAGTGGTGAATGGTGAGGGTGAATGATGAGTACAGTCAATATGCACTGCTGTTATCATACCAGGTACCACCACCACAATATGTACTCCTCTCATCATAGCAGATACCACCACAGCAGTATGCACTGCTGTAATCATAGCAGGTTCCACCACAATATGCACTGTTGTCATCATAACAGGTACCAACACAGCAGTATGCACTGCTGTAGTGATAGCAGGTACGACCTCAGTCGGTATACACTGCTGTAGTGATAGTAGATACTGCTATCGAGTTGGTAGATACCGCTATAGTAAATACTAAAACAGTCAGTATATACCACTACAGTCAGTCAATACTGCTACAGTCAGTATATACTACTATACAGTCAGTACATACTGCTACGGTGAGTAGCTACTAGAGTCAGTAGATACTATTATAGAGTGAGTAGATACTGCTATAGATGTTGTAGTTATAATAGCAGTGGATACACTGAGTCAGCAGATACACAGTTATTACGAGTATATAGTCGGTAGATACTAGTACCCAGTAAATACACTATGGCAGTAGTTATTACAGTCACTAAATACTACTACACAGTCAGTAGCTACACATGGCTCAGTAGATACTACGGTACAGTCAGTAGATACTACTACAGAGTCAATAGATACCACTTCCTCTGTTGTATGTAAGGTGTTGTTAGTATATATACCTACGAGGGGTAAAGATATTTTTGAGGGGGGGAGACCACAATTTTCGGAAACATTTTGACATCAACTATTTACCCCACACTTTCTACAACTTTTTGGACTTGTGAAAGCCTCTTATATATTTGTTGGTGGAAAAATGTACAAACAGCCCACCGGGCTTTGACAATACCTTAGTATCTGTGTATATATATGTAAGGTTTTTAAGAAAGATATTTTTCACCCGGGCAAAGCCGGGTACTTCCGCTAGTACCTAATAAATGAACTTGAACTTGAACAACAACAAGGTGGGTGGGTGGAGGTTTTGTCAACGCGTGTGTCTCAATGTTTTGACTTAAAACTTTCGTAACTGCAGCAATTCATATTCGTAAAGTCACGGAGATAGAAAATAAACTAACAGATAAAGATATTAAATTAAATAAAAAATTGAAATTAAAGCAAAAAAACCCACGACGTTTTGACCGCAACACAGGTGGTCTTTCTTTAATTTAATTATCTGTTAATTGTATTTGCTATCTACGTGACTTTACCGAAAGAACCAAGACTACGTGTGTCAATGTCTGTCAAACACGCTGAGCGCGTGCTGATGTTGATTCTAAATGTGGAGGGGACAAGCCCTGCTGCTGTTGACCATGGCACTGTGACTGTGTGTGTGTGTGCCAGTGTGAAGTCTATTCACTCTGTTGAACACGCACGTTATGTCAAAACAATATTATATCTTCTTGCTTCTTTCGGTAAAGTCACGTAGAAGGGAAATAATACAAATAATACAAATAAAACATACTAAAATAATATAACAATATACTAAAATATTTAAATAATATGGTCATATAATATTATATTTCAATGTAAAGCTTTCGTGACTGCAGGGATTCATCTTCTTGGTTCTTTCGGTAAAGCCACGTAGAAGGGAAATAACAAAATAATACAAATAAAACATAATAATATAAAATATTGTATTAGTTTTATTTTATTATTTCCCTTCTACGTGACTTTACCGAAAGAACCAAGAAGATGAATCCCTGCAGTCACGAAAGCTTTAAATCAAAAGTTAAATTTCAGTTTAGTCTATGGGTCTCAACCATGTGTCTCTGTGGGTCTTTATGTGTATCTGTGAGTTTCTATGTGTCTCTGTGTGACTCTGTGGGTCTCTATGGGTTTCTATTAATCTCCATAGGTATCTATTCATCTCGATGTATCTCTATGGGTCTCTGTGTGTCTCTGTGGGTCTCTATGGGTTTCTATTAATCTCCATGGGTCTCTATTCATCTCGATGTATCTCTATGGGTCTCTGTGGGTCTCTATGGGTTTCTATTAATCTCCATGGGTCTTTACTCATCTCGATGTATCTCTGTGGGTCGAAATGGAAACAGGAAGTTATCACAGCACACACGTGCAGCAGCAGAAGTCAGATCTGTTCATCCCCAGCATTCAAGGACATCTCAGGCTGGCTTCACACCTCTGAGTTGCGATTGAACATTAATTAATGCATTTCTGCACAACACAAACAGTGTTGGTTTCAACACCCTTTGCGATGTCAGCTGAATTTTGCTCTTAGAAATATTCCTTTCATAGCCAGACAGCTGAAATTGTGTGCTTGGAATTTTGGGTTCACATTCAGATTTATGACTATTTGCCCTCTCATTGTGTGCCATAACAGCCCGTGTGATGAATTTGGGAAACTTTTTCACTACATCATGAATATATGAATAAGTATAGACGTGTAAGTCACGTGTGACTGTGTATATTTGCATTCCTCTGTGTCTGACGTGTAGATGTTGTGGATTTTCTTTATTTCTGTCTGCAGCTGTCGCTTGGTCTGATGGAGCAAAGGCGCTCAGCACAGCTCGGTGCGGCAAGGCAACAATGCGACCAGCGTGGATACAGCACGGAGCGGACTGGAAATTTGACACAGCACCAGAGAGCACACACAGGAGAGAAACCCTTCAAGTGCACTGTGTGTGGGATGGCATTTGCATGGCCATCATTTCTTCAGATCCACCAGAGAACACACACAGGAGAGAAACCCTTCAAGTGCAGTGTGTGTGGGAAGGCGTTTTCACGGTCATCTACTCTTATAAAACACCAGAGAACACACACGGGAGAGAAACCCTTCAAGTGCAGTGTGTGTGGGAAGGCGTTTGCACAATCACCACATCTTCAAGCACACCAGAGAACCCACACGGGAGAGAAACCCTTCAAGTGCAGTGTGTGTGGGAAGGCATTTTCAATGTCATCTTCTCTTATAAAACACCAGAGAACCACACGGGAGAGAAACCCTTTAAGTGCAGTGTGTGTGGGAAGGCATTTTCACGGTCATCTCTTAAAAAACACCAGAGAACACACACGGGAGAGAAACCCTTCAAGTGCAGTGTGTGTGGGAAGGCATTTTCACGGTTATCTCTTATAAAACACCAGAGAACACACACGGGAGAGAAACCCTTCAAGTGCAGTGTGTGTGGGAAGGCGTTTGCACAATCGCCACATCTTCAAGCACACCAGAGAACCACACGAGAGGGAAACCCTTCAAGTGCACTGTGTGTGGGAAGGCATTTTCACGGTCATCTTCTCTTATAAAACACCAGAGAACACACACGGGAGAGAAACCCTTCAGGTGCACTCCGTGCGGGAAGGCGTTTGCACAGTCAGAACATCTTCATGTACACCAGAGAATGCACAAGCATCAGAATATCCACCAGGAGTGGAGTCTGAAATCAGCTTGTGAAAGTCAAAGTGCTGCAATGAGCCCATCCCTCATCAAACAAGAACCGGAAGAAAATCCCAGCTTGGACACTTTTAAAGGTAACGAGGTGAAATATGAAGAGGTGAAGGTGAAATGTGAAGAGGTGATGGTGAAGAGCGAAGAAGTGAAGGTAAAATGTGAAGATGAAGATTCAACTCCAGAATGTGACCTTCACATCGATGGAGGCAACGTGAAGCAGGAGGAGAATTCTGACTGTGAGGCAGAGTAAGGCAACTCCAAGCATCTTCTTGGTTCTTTCGGTAAAGTCACGTAGAAGGGAAGTAATACAATAATACAAATAAAACATGATCAAATAATTCTCACGACGTTTCGGCCACAACGCAAGCAGCCGTCCTTAGGTGAAAGAACCAAGAAGATTAATCCCTGCAGTCACGAAAGCTTTAAATCGAAACTCCCAGCAGTTTGTGGAGGTGTGGGTGGACTTCCTAGACAACACAAAGTCAAATGGAGACCCGGTAGATGTGTCAGCCTGAGACGATGTCGCTGCAATAGATGCACCTTTGTCACAGGCCTTTAATGACAATAACGTGAAGTTGAACACTCAGTTCCTAGGTTCAACCTGCAGGGTAAGAGCGAGTGGCCAGTTACTGCAGCTACATACTATTAACACTCCTTCCCTTTGTTAATGCTACCCCTATCCCTTCCTTTGATGCTGCTAATTCTGCATAATGCACGGGCATAAGAAGTACTAATCACATACCTGCATTTCTCATAAATATGCTAAATGCCTCTTGATTTGCAAATTCCTTTGTCAAGGCACCCAGCTTATATATATGCTCCAAGCTCGTGTGCTGTTTCATTCAGACGCTGTCACCTCGACAGACCTGGTTTTTACCTGAGGACGGCTGCTTGCGTTGTGGCCGAAACGTCGTGAGAATTGTTTTATTTTTATTATTTTATTACTTCCCTTCTACGTGACGACTTTACCGAAAGAAGCAAGACGAGTGGCCAGTCTTAGTGGACCTGTGGGTTGAGTCAATCTCTCACCAGGAGCGAGAGCCAATAAGCCCCCAAGCATTCACGATGTTCTCATCATAATTGCTGTTGCATGGTGCTTGTCTGAAACACTCGAAGAGCATCCCCAAGTAGCAGCTGCCCCTGTGTGGCAGAAGGTGGTTGCCCTGCACCGGCCTGCGTGTTGTCAAGAGCCTGTCAGTAGTGGGCGATGATTGATCTGTTATCTCAGCTGTGTCGTTAGTCGGTAATGTTTAGAATTAGCTACATTTTTGACCCAGACGCCAACTTGCAAAGGCCTACTCGTTTTGAATTGCACAATTGTGTGTTTCACATCCACTGTTCAGTAGAGGGTGCATTCTTTAAATAGCTCCTTGTTAATAAGATGTTATCTAAACTATATTGTTCAATTTTGGAAGAACGTAATCAACCAGGTAGGGTGTTGACTGTTGTGTTGGCTGACTCTTGTGTTGTGTTGCATTATATTTCTAAGTTCACTATGTTTGTTTTCTCATTCAATTGTTGTACCTGACGATGGTTGCTTGTGTTCCAATCGAAACGTCGTATTCTATTAAATTTCGTTCTACGTGACTTTACTGAAAGAACCAGAGAATAAGATGTTATCTGATGCAGTATATTTCACTGCAGTTATTAAATTTTGTGCATATGCCTGTCAATAATTTAGAATGAATACTTGTCTGATTGTGTGCGTACATGTAACACACACTGTACGTACACAATGTACACACAGAGTACACACACAGTGTACACACACAGTGTACACACACACAGTGTACACATACACACAGTGTACACACACGCAGTGTACACACACACAGTGTACACACACACACAATGTACACACACGCACTGTGTATACACACTGTGTATACACAGTGTACTCACTGTGTACACACACACACTGTGTATACGCAGTGTACACACACAGTGCACCACACACAGTGTACACACAGACAGTGTATATACACACACACAGTGTACACACACAGTGTACACACACTGTACACACACACACAGTGTACACACACACAGTGTGCACACACACAGTGTACACACACAGTGTACACACACACAGTGTACACACACACACACACACTGTGTACACACACACAGTGTACACACACACACAGTGTACACACACACAGTGTGCACACACACAGTGTACACACACACACAGTGTACACACACACACACAGTGTACACACACCCAAGGGGTCTCTGTTCAAGAGATGGAGCAATGGAAAATGGATCTAAATCAACTTAGACTCCAACCCCGCTCTGTGACGTCACCACTCAGCATTACGTCATCCGCGTGAAACGCCAAGGGAGGTGTACCTCGCTAGTGACGTCATGTCACCAAGGATGTCACCCCCCTCCCCCCGTCCACCGCGCTCTTGAACGTGACGTCACCTCCGCCTCGGTCACTGCAGAATCGTTCCAGTTGCCAATCCTTATTTGGGCAAAGCCACGCCCAGTGACTGGCGGCTCATTAACATAAAGAGTTCGTTAAAGCCGTCACGAGGTTATTGCACGGTGTCATTAACATAATTTATTCATATTTAGTTACAGAGCCGCTCGTTGTGGGAGGGGCGTGTCTCGTGCCCAGGAAGTGACGTCATGTCACCTACTACCGCGTGACGTCACGGGGTAACAGGAAGCTGTCGCTCCGCGCGGCAGTGAAATCCGAGGTGAGAAATTCTCATCGTCGTGGTGGTTGTTGTTGTGGTTGTTGTTGTTGTGGTGGTTGTTGTTGTTTACCAAGGTAGAGCCTCGCTCTCTCTCTCGTAGGGATGTCACTAGAGCAGCAGCAGCAGCTTGTGAATCGATGTCCAAGTTGGAACTTTACAACGCGGGGCCTAGACACGCGGGGCCTTGCCTCCTGCCCTCGCCTGGTCGCGTTTGCTTTAATTCCCTCCCTTAAGTTTAATTTGTCTTCACGCGGCTCGCTACTTTGTCACTTTGGTTTATTGTAGATTTTAACGCAGTTTTTTTTTCGTTTTTTACCAGCCCAAGCCCGCTTGAGCTGCTGTACCGCTCTTGTTTACAGAAGCTACCTGCCCACAACAACAACAAGGTGGGTTTTGTCAACGCGTGTGTCAATGTTTTGACTTAAAACTTTCGTAACTGCAGCAATTCATATTCTTGGTTCTTTCGGTGAAGTCACGGAGATAGAAAATTTGTAAAAATAACATAATAAAATGAATAAAAGTAAACAAAATTGTAAATAAATAAAAAAAACCCACGACGTTTCGATCAAGTGGCATTTATTTGATGTTATCTGTTGTTATTGTCTATCTACGTGACTTTACCGAAAGAACCAAGAATACGTGTGGAAATGTGTATCGGTCAAAGACGCTAATCACGTACTGATGTTGACTCTAAATGTGGAGGGCAAACCCGGGAGATTCGGAGGAAAATCCACGCGACCACGGAGAGAGAGACACGCAAACTCCAAATATACAGCAGCAGCAGGCGTCAGGGTCGGGATCGAACCCACGACTTCCTGTATACCAGGTGAGGTAGTTAACATCTCACCACGGAGAGAGAGAGACACGCAAACTCCAAATATACAGCAGCAGCAGGCGTCAGGGTCGGGATCGGATCGAACCCACGACTTCCTGTATACCAGGCGAGGTAGTTAACATCTCACACGGAGAGAGAGAGAGACACGCAAACTCCAAATATACAGCAGCAGGCGTCAGGGTCGGGATCGAACCACGACTTCCTGTATACCAGGCGAGGTAGTTAACATCTCACCACGGAGAGAGAGAGACACGCAAACTCCAAATATACAGCAGCAGGCGTCAGGGTCGGATCGAACCCACGACTTCCTGTATACCAGGCGAGGTAGTTAACATCTCACCACGGAGAGAGAGACACGCAAACTCCAAATATACAGCAGCAGCAGGCGTCAGGGCCGGGATCGAACCCACGACTTCCTGTATACCAGGTGAGGTAGTTAACATCTCACCACGGAGAGAGAGACACGCAAACTCCAAATATACAGCAGCAGCAGGCGTCAGGGCCGGGATCGAACCCACGACTTCCTGTATACCAGGTGAGGTAGTTAACATCTCACCACGGAGAGAGAGACACGTAAACTCCAAATATACAGCAGCAGGCGTCAGGGTCGGGATCGAACCCACGACTTCCTGTATACCAGGTGAGGTAGTTAACATCTCACCACGGAGAGAGAGAGACACGCAAACTCCAAATATACAGCAGCAGCAGGCGTCAGGGTCGGGATCGGGATCGAACCCACGACTTCCTGTATACCAGGTGAGGTAGTTAACATCTCACCACGGAGAGAGAGAGAGACACGCAAACTCCAAATATACAGCAGCAGGCATCAGGGTCGGGATCGAAGCCACGACTTCCTGTATACCAGGCGAGGTAGTTAACATCTCAACACGGAGAGAGAGACACGCAAACTCCAAATATACAGCAGCAGGCGTCAGGGTCGGGATCGAACCCACGACTTCCTGTATACCAGGCGAGGTAGTTAACATCTCACCACGGAGAGAGAGAGAGACACGCAAACTCCAAATATACAGCAGCAGCAGGCGTCGGGGTTGGGATCGAACCCACGACTTCCTGTATACCAGGTGAGGTAGTTAACATCTCACCACGGAGAGAGAGAGTGAGACACGCAAACTCCAAATATACAGCAGCAGGCGTTAAGGTCGGGATGAACCCACGACTTCCTGTATACCAGGCGAGGTAGTTAACATCTCACCACGAGAGAGAGAGAGAGACACGCAAACTCCAAATATACAGCAGCAGGCGTCAGGGTCGGGATCGAACCCACGACTTCCTGTATACCAGGCGAGGTAGTTAACATCTCACCACAGAGAGAGAGAGACACGCAAACTCCAAATATACAGCAGCAGGCGTCAGGGTCTGGATCGAACCCACGACTTCCTGTATACCAGGTGAGGTAGTTAACATCTCACCACGGAGTTACGAGGGCTTCCAGGCATATTTATGACCATTAGCCCTCTCATTGTGTGCAATAACAGCCTGTGTGATGAATTTGGGAAACTTTTTCACTACATCATGAATATATGAATAAGTATAGACGTGTAAGTCACGTGTGACTGTGTATATGCATTACTCTGTGTCTGACGTGTAGGTGGTGTGGATATAATTTTTTTCTGTCTGCAGCTGTCGCTTGGTCTGATGGAGCAAAGGCGCTCAGCACAGCTCAGTACGGCAAGGCAACAATGCGACCGGCGTGGATACAGCACGGAGCGGACTGGAAATTTGACACAGCACCAGAGAACTCACGCAGGAGAGAAACCCTTCAAGTGCAGTGTGTGTGTGAAGGCATTTTCACGGTCATATTATCTTAAAAGACACCAGAGAGCACACACGGGAGAGAAACCCTTCAAGTGTAGTGTGTGTGGGGTGGCATTTTCACAGTCAATAATCTTAAAAGACACCAGAGAACACACATAGGAGAGAAACCTTTCAAGTGTACTCTGTGCGGGAAGGCATTTGCACAGTCATCTTCTCTTAAAAACACCAGAGAATACACACGGGAGAGAAACCCTTCAAGTGCATTGTGTGTGGGAAGGCACTTTCACGGTCATCTGTTCTTAAAAGACACCAGAGAACACACACAGGAGAGAAACCTTTCAAGTGTACTCTGTGCGGGAAGGCGTTTTCTTTTTTACATCATCTCGTAAGACACCAGAGAACACACACGGGAGAGAAACCCTTCAAGTGCAGTGTGTGTGGGAAGGCATTTGCACATTCATCTACTCTTGTAACACACCAAAGAACACACACGGGAGAGAAACCCTTCAAGTGCACTGTGTGTGGGAAGGCATTTTCACAGTCATCTTCTCTTATAAAACACCAGAGAACACACACGGGAGAGAACCCTTCAAGTGCACTGTGTGTGGGAAGGCACTTTCACGGTCATCAGATCTTAAAAGACACCAGAGAACACACACGGGAGAGAAACCCTTCAAGTGCATTCTGTGCAGGAAGGCGTTTTCAGATTCTTCCAATCTTCAAGTACACCAGAGAAGACACAAGCATCAGAAGATCCACAAGGACTGGAGTGTGAAATCAGCTTGTGAAAGTCAAAGTGCTGCAATGAGCCCATCCCTCATCAAACAAGAACCGGAAGAAAATCCCAGCTTGGACACTTTTAAAGTACCAAGGTGAAATATGAAGAGGTGAAGGTGGAATGTGAAGAAGTGATGGTGAAGAGTAAAGAAGTGAAGGTAAAGTGTGAAGATGAAGATTGAAGTCCAGAATGTGACCTTCACATGGATGGAGGCAACGTGCAGCAGGAGGAGAATTCTGACTGAGGCAGAGCGAGGCAACTCCCAGCAGTTTGTGGAAGTGGAGGTGTCGGTGGACTTCCTCCGAGACAATACAAAGTGAAATGGGGACCCGGTAAATGTGTAAGCCAGAGACGATGTCGCTCCAATAGATGCACCTTTGTCACATGCCTTTAATGACATAACGTGAAGTTGAACACTCAGTTCCTAGGTTCAATCTGCAGGGTAAGGGTGGCCAGTCTTTGTGGACCTGTGTGTTGGGTATATCTCTGAGAGCCAATAAGCTTCCAAGCATTCACGATGTTATAATTGCTTTTACATGGTGCTGACTTAATCCGCTCAGCAACTCGGAGTTTTGTATCGTACCTCGTCTCAAACATTCTAAGAGCACCCAAGTAGCAGCTGCCCCTGTGTGGCACAAGGTGGTGGCCCTGCACCGGCCTGATATTGTCAAGAGCCTGTCAGTAGGGGGCGATGATTGATCTGTCATCTCAGCTGTGTCGTTTGTAGGTAATGTTTAGAATTTGCTAAATTTTTGACCCAGACGCCAACATGCAAAGGCCTACTCGTTTTGAATTGCACAATTGTGTGTTTCACATCCACTGTTCAGTAGAGGGTGCATTCTTGAAATAGCTCCTTGTTAATAAGATGTTATCTAAACTAAATTGTTCAATTTTGGAAGAAGGTAATCAACCAGGTAGGGTGTTGACTGTTGTGTTGGGTGACTGTGTTGTGTTGCATTATATTTATAAGTTCACTATGTTTGTGTTTTCATTCACTTGTACCTGACGATGGTTGCTTGTGTTCCAATCGAAACGTCGTTTTCTATTAAATTTCGTTCTACGTGACTACTGAAAGAACCAAAGAATAAGATGTTATCTGATGCAGTATATTTCACTGCAGTAATTCAATTTTGTGCATATGCCTGTCAATAATTTAGAATGAAACTTGTCTGTGTGCGTACATGTAACACACACTGTACGTACACAATGCACACACACAGTGTACACACACAGTGTACACCACAGTGCGTACACACACTGGTGTGTACACACGTGTCATCGTCCCTTTGATGCGGTGAAGTTGTCCTGTCCCATTAGAAAAACACCCCCTAAGCATGTTTCCACCTCCATGTTTGACGGTGGGGATGGTGTTCTTGGGGTCATAGGCAGCATTTTTCCTCCTCCAAAGACGGCGAGTTGAGTTGATGCCAAAGAGCTCCATTTTGGTCTCATCTGACCACAGCATTTTCACCCAGTTGTCCTCTGAATCATTCGGATGTTCATTGGCAAACTTCAGACGGGCATGTAAATGTGCTTTCTTGAGCAGGGGGACCTTGTGGGCGCTGCAGGATTTCAGTCCTTCACGGCGTAGTGTGTCACCAACTTTTTCTTGGTGACTATGGTCCCAGCTGCCTTGAGATCATTGACAAGATCCTCCGTGTAGTTCTGGGCTGATTCCACACCGTTCTCATGATCATTGCAACTCCACGAGGTGAGATCTTGCATGGAGCCCCAGGCCGAGGGGGATTGACATTTCTTTTGTGTTTATTCCGTTAGCGAACATTATCGGTGGCATTGCCCCAGAAAACAGTCAACAAAACTGTGTCTCCGTCTCTTTATTCGTCGTGTCGCCTGGTTGACTTAGGGGCTGGGGCGGGGAAACCAGCATACGCTCGCATTACAATTACTTCAGCGTAGCTGCACTGTTCATGAACATCAGCGGGTCAATGTTGCGATGGACTCAGTTTTGCACAGGACACTTTTGCTTTGATAGAGCATTTTAATGACTGTGATACCTTGATAATGCATGTGGTCATGAAAGTCCGTTTTGTACTGATAATTGGCTTTGCAGAGTTGAATACTGTCAGCACAATGATGTTAGCTGTGGCTGGATTCGAACTCGGGCCGCCAGGTTCATAGCGAAGCGTCGCAAACGGAATGATCCTCAGTCGTGATTTATTGTAAGGCGGAGTTGTGCACCATCTGATGAGCGTGTAATGCATTGGACAATGCAAGCGGTGTAATTCATTTCTGATATTGATGAGACTATATACAATGAGTGTCTGTGCAAGAATGTGAAAGTCAATCAATATCAATCAAAAATTAGCAAACTGTCATTTTGTACTTTATTGCATAATTTTGTAAACGTGAACATTTTTAACGGTAATTATGCATTATTTGCAAAAGTTACCACCTTGCATGGTTATGCAAAATGTGCATTTGTGTGCAGTTACCAATATTAACTGCGCAATGCAGGATATGCGACACGATGCAGCGAAGTAGTGCACTTTATATACATAAACAATTATTATATAAGTAGAAGACATTATTTCCAACATTCTGAATATTCTTTACGTGCAATCATGTACAACGCGTCCCGTCATGGCACGCAATAAGCACGCATCTGCATTAGTAAATGCGTTGCACGCGTAACATTACCGCTGAACCAGCAACACGAGACATCCACGCGTCCCCTGCCACCGCCCTCCGCCGCCATCTTGCAGGTCGGGCAGCAAAAAATAACACTTCTGAGAATTTGCAACAACACCAACACCATCAACACCACGAGAAATGTGCCTGTGAGCACCTGGAGACCACGTGGAGAAGACTCCAGGCCACGCGTTGACAACGATGTTGAACAAGTGGAGAATCGTTGACTTTGTCAAGCTACTAGCTGTACTACCCGGCTTCGCCCGAGACTTGGATCCACCACGCCCGGCCGCCTTTGTCTCCCCAGTGGCGACGTTCACACACCGCACCAGTTACTCGTTTGAGGCTGAGTCGACCTAGGGAGGCCCAGGACCGGTTCAAATAATCGTCACCGGCGGTGGCCGTGAGCGGGAATCGAACTCGGGTCGCCGGGTTCGTAGCGCGGCGTGGCGCTCGCTGCGCCACGATGCGTGACGCTTCCACACGCGTGGGTCACGTGACAGATGTGAAGTACGCGGCCGGAGGAGGAGGGTGGACGTCCTCCCTGGCGACGATCGCCGAGGGTGGCGGCGGCGGCAGAGTGCGTCTGTCGCGGCAGCGGCACCGCGGGTGAGCCACCGAGTCGGGTGAGCCACCGAGTCGGGTGAGCGACCGAGTCGGGTGAGCGACCGAGTCGGGTGAGCGACCGAGTCGGGGCACCGCGGTGAGCGACCGAGGTGGGTGAGCGACCGAGTCGGGGCAGCCCGGGTGAGCGACCGAGGTGGGTGAGTGACCGAGTCGGGTGAGCGACCGCGCACGGGATCCGGGTCGGGCTGCGGCCACAGCCGGCCACACACCGGCAACGTCGACGTCGCTCTCATCGGCTCACTTGTTTTCCCTCAACGTCAGCGTACCTGCACGTTGGGAGAGTAGCACGTGTAGTTGTGTGTGCAGTGTGTGTAGTGTACGTAGCGTGCGTGTGGTGTGTGTAGTGTGTGTAGTGTATGTAGCGTGTGTATGTGTGTGGTGTGTGTGTAGTGTATGTAGCGTGTGTATATGTGTGTGTAGTGTATGTAGCGTGTGTATGTGTGTGTGTAGTGTACGTAGCGTGTGTGTGTGTGGTGTGTGTGTAGTGTATGTAGCGTGTGTGTGTGTGTAGTGTATGTAGCGTGTGTGTGGTGTGTGTGTAGTGTATGTAGCGTGTGTGTGTGTGTGTGGTGTGTGTGTAGTGTATGTAGCGTGTGTGTGTGTGTAGTGTATGTAGCGTGTGTGTGGTGTGTGTGTAGTGTATGTAGCGTGTGTGTGTGTGGTGTGTGTGTAGTGTATGTAGCGTGTGTATGTGTGTGGTGTGTGTGTAGTGTGTGTAGCGTGTGTGTGTGTAGTGTATGTAGCGTGTGTATGTGTGTGGTGTGTGTGTAGTGTGTGTAGCGTGTGTATGTGTGTGGTGTGTGTGTAGTGTATGTGTGTGTGGTGTGTGTGTAGTGTATGTAGCGTGTGTGTGTGTGTGGTGTGTGTGTAGTGTATGTAGCGTGTGTGTGTGTGTGTAGTGTATGTAGCGTGTGTATGTGTGTGGTGTGTGTGTAGTGTATGTAGCGTGTGTGTGGTGTGTGTGTAGTGTATGTAGCCTATTAAAACTCCCCTCCGTGACATCACAACATAATACAGATGGTCATCTATTCTTAGGTGTTTTCAGTAAAGTCACGTAGGCAAAACATCAAAATTAATGAAAATAATAAAATAAAATAAAGATCTTTATTTTATTTTATTATTTTTATAAAAAAAATCTTTATTTTATATTATAATTTATAAAAATAATAAAATAAAGATCTTTATTTTATTTTATTATTTTTATTAATTTTGATGTTTTGCCTACGTGACTTTACCGAAAACACCTAAGAATATGATTCCTTGCAGTCACGAAAGCTTCAAGTTTAGATGGTCATCAATCAGCTTAACTCAGATAATCTGTGTGTCTGTGTGTGTGTGTCTGTGTGTGTGTGTGTCTGTGTGTGTGTGTCTGTGTGTGTGTGTGTGTGNCTGTGTGTGTGTCTGTGTGTGTGTGTGTGTGTGTGTCTGTGTGTGTGTGTGTCT
>MU249662.1:157500-250031 GCA_018977245.1 Lethenteron camtschaticum | reverse complement strand
CCCTCCCCTCCCCACCCAGCCCTCCTCCCCACCCAGCTTCCCACCTCCCACGCCCCCCCACCTCCCCACCCTCCCAACCAGCCCCTCCCCTCCCTCCCCACCCAGCCCCTCCCCACCTCCACCAGCCCTCCCTCCCTCCCCACCAGCCCTCCCCTCCCCACCCCCTCCCTCCCACCCAGCCCTCCCCACCTCCCTCCCCACCCAGCCCTCCCCACCCTCCCACCCAACCCCACCCCCTCCCCCCAGCCCTCCTCCCCACCCAGCCCCTCCCACCCTCCTCTCCCCACCCAGCCTCCTACCCTCCTACGCCCCTCCCACCCTCCCCTACCAGCCTCCTCCCCCCCAGCCCTCCCCCACCTTCCCCTCCCCACCCAGCCCCTCCACCTCCCCACCCAGCCCCACCCTCCCTCTCCACCCACCCAGCCCCTCCCTCCCACCCAGCCCTCCCACCCTCCCCACCCAGCCTCCCCACCCTCCTCTCCCACCAGCCCCTCCCTCCCCACCCACCCTCCCACCCCCCTCCCCCCTCCCCCCACCACCCCTCCCATTGTTGGATGCACGACGGACGGACGGACACAATAATCCCCTGAGGGCTGGTGTAACCAGGAGTTACTTCCAGTAAAAATGTATCTGCGTGGTGGTTGAACATCTTGACACAACAACTGTGACATTGATGATTTCTCACCGTCTCCATCTCTTGATATTACTTCTTATAATTTAATGTTTTTTCTTATCATTTCTTATTTCTTCTTATTTTTCATTTCTAAAAATATTTTTTTTTATTTTTATCATTTCGTATTTCTTCTTATTTATTCATTTCTTATCATTTATTATTATTTTTATTATTTATTATTATTTTCTGATGTCTCACCCTCACCTGTGACATTGCCAGAAAGGGCACAACACCTATTGATTATTCTCACCTTCTACATCTATTGATATTATTTCTTACTTTTCATTTCTTATAATTTTATTTTTTTCTTATTTCTTATTTCTTCTTATTTATTTTTTCTTATCATTTCTTATTATTATCATTATTTCATTATTTTCTTAAGTCTCACCCTCACCTGTGACATTGCCAGAAAGGGCACAGCACCAATAGCTAATTCCTCACCCTATCTCTGTGTATTGATATTATTTCTTATTTATAATTTCTTATTATTTTATTTTATTATTTTATTATCTCTTATTATTTTAGTATTTCTTAGTATTACTTATTCCTCACCCTCTCGGCGTATTGATATTTTCTTATTTCTAATTTTTTTTTCTTATTATTGCTTATTCATCTACCTCCCACGTATTGATATTAATTTTTACTTCCCATTTTTTTGTATTTTATTTGTATTCTTTAATATTTCTTATTATTTCTTATTATTTCATATTCCTCACCCTCTCCGCATATTGATATAATTTTACAAATTTTTATTATTTTATTTGCATTTTTCTTATTTCTGATTCCTCACATTCACCGTGTATTGATATTATTTCTTATTAATTTCTTATTTTTATTTTATTTATTTAATTTCTTATCTATTATTATTTCTTATTATTTCTTATTACTCACCTTCTCTGTGTATTGATATTATTTCTTATTTATCATTTTATTATTATTTTATTAATATTATTTTCTTATCTATTTTTTTTTATTGCTTATTCTTCACCCTCTCCGTGTATTGATATTATTTCTTATTTGTAATTTTTTATTATTTTATTTGTATTATTTTATATTATTTTTATTCATCACCCTATCGGCGTATTGTCGGCATGCGCCGCCCCTAGAAGCCCACCAGAGTCGCGATTGGCCTGCGTGGCCTTGCAATAACGATCTAAAACCATCACGTTTTTATTACAACACGCTTTCATTTAACTCACTCTGTCTGTTGTTGTATTGTTGTATCCTCAAATCTTGTAACTCAATTTTAACCCACTTCCCAATGTGAAACCCACGACTCCTGTAACCAGGGAGGTAGTTAACATCTCACCACGGAGAGAGAGAGACACCAAACTCCAAATATACAGCAGCAGGCAGCGTCAGGGTCGGGATGAACCCACGACCTCCTGTAGACCAGGGAGGTAGTTAACATCTCTACCACGTGAGATGATGAGAGAGAACACGCAAACTCCAAATATACAGCAGCAGGCATCAGGGTCGTAATTGACCCCACGACCTCCTGTAACCAGGCGAGGTAGTTAACATCTCAACACGGAAGAGAGAGACACGCAAACTCCAAATATACAGCAGCAGGGTCAGGGTCGGGATCGAACCCACGACCTCCTGTAGACCAGGCGAGGTAGTTAACATCTCACACGGAGAGAGAGAGACACGCAAACTCCAAATATACAGCAGGCATCGTCAGGATCGGGATGGAACCCACGACCTCTGTAGACAAGGCGAGGTAGTTAACATCTCCTAGCCACCGTGGCGCCTGTAAAATCGCTTCGGTTCAACATCGTTTCGACATTTCGCGTTTTTTTTTGGGGGGGGGGTCGGGAACGCAACCCCCACGCAAAGCGGGGAGACTGGCACTGAACGGCGCCGTAAACTTTATTTTCGTTCGTTTGTTTGTTTAAGGGGCCGTCCATAAATGACGTCACGCACCTGGGGGGGGGGGGGTCAGACATTTGTGACGATGTGTGACGAGGGGGGGGGGGGTGAGAAATGACGTCACATCAAAATGCGCAACTTTAAATAAATACAGACAACACGTTCTACTTAGTTAAATAGACTTTCTATAAATGTTTTCTCCTACAACATCAGAGTGCAGCGCCACATTAAACACGCACTACAATGACAACAGTTTAAAGCGATTTGAAGCTGTTTTATTTTTGGGGGGGGGCAGAGCTTTGTGACGTCATATTTGAGGGAGGGGGGGTCTGACTTTTTGTGACGTCACGTGACGAGGGGGGGGTGGCGTGACGTCATTTATGGACGGCCCCTAAAGCTGTAGGATAGAACTGCCGACAACGAAGGGATTTATGTTTATTTATTAATAATTTCAGTTCTCCAAATTGAGCCTCTGCAGGAACTCCGTGCGACTGAAACGGATAAAGCAAAGCTAAAGGTACACCCCCACACCCGGGTAGCCTCCATGGGTTGTTGGGTCAAGTGTGTCGTGACCAGCGGCCACCTGCACCTGAAGGAGCATGGAGGTGGGGGGGCTGGTGTGAGTAGCAACCACGCCCGACCGCCTTTGTCTCCCCAGTGACTCACACAGAGACCCATAGACTCACACAGAGACCCATAGACTCACACAAAGACCCATAGACTCATCACACAGAGACATAGACTCACACAGAGACCCATAGACTCACACAGAGCCATAGACTCACACAGAGACAGGCTCACACAGAGACCCATAGACTCACACAGAGACCCATAAACTCACACAGAGACCCATAGACTCACACAGAGACCCATAGACTCACACAGAGACAGGCTCACACAGAGACCCATAGACTCACACAGAGACCCATAGACTCACACAGAGACCCATAGACTCATCACACAGAGACCATAGACTCATAACACAGAGACCCAGACTCACCACACGATACCCATAGACTCATCACACAGATACCACAGACTCATCACACAGACCCATAGACTCACACAGACCCACAGACTCATCACACAGAGACCACAGACTCACACAGAGACCCATAGACTCACACAGAGACCCATAGACTCACACAGAGACCCATAGACTCACACAGAGACCCATAGACTCACACAGAGACACAAGACTCACACAGAGACCCACATACTCATCACATAGACTCACACAGAGACCCACAGACTCACACAGAGACCCACAACTCACACAGAGACCCACAGACTCACACAGAGACCCGCAGACTCACACAGAGACCCACAGACTCACACAGAGACCACAGACTCACACATAGACACACAGACTCACACAGAACCACAGACTCACACAGAGACCCACAAACTCAACAGAGACCCACAGACTCACACAGAGACCCACAGACTCACACAGAGACCCATAGACTCACACAGAGACACATAAACTCACACAGAGACCCACAGACTCACACAGAGACCCACAGACTCACACAGAGACCCATAGACTCACACAGAGACCAAGACTCACACATGAACATAGACTCACACAGAGACCCACAGACTCACACAGATACCCACACACTCACACAGAGACCCACAGACTCACACAGAGACCCATAGACTCACACAGAGACCCACAGACACACATAGACACATAGACTCACACAGAGACCCAAGACTCACACAGATACCCACACACTCACACAGACCCACACACTCACACAGAGACCCACAGACTCACACAGAGACCCATAGACTCACACAGAGACCCATAGACTCAAAAAGAGACCCATAGACTCACACAGAGACCCATAGACACACACAGAGACCACAGACTCACACAGAGACCCATAGACACACACAGATACCCACACACTACACAGAGACCACAGACTCACACAGAGACCCATAGACTCACACAGAGACCCATAGACTCAAAAGAGACCCATAGACTCACACAGAGACCCACAGACTCACACAGAGACCACAGACTCACACAGAGACCCATAGACTCACACAGAGACCCATAGACTCACACAGAGACCCATAGACTCAAAGAGAGACTCACACAGAGACCCACAGACTCACACAGAGACCCACAGACTCACACAGAGACCCACAGACTCACACAGAGACCCATAGACTCACACAGAGACCCATAGACACACACAGAGACCCACAGACTCACACAGAGACCCACAGACTCACACAGAGACCCACAGACTCACACAGAGACCCATAGACACACACAGAGACCACGACTCACACAGAGACCCATAGACTCACACAGAGACCCATAGACACACACAGAGACCCACAGACTCACACAGACCACAGACTCACACAGAGACCCACAGACTCACACAGAGACCCATAGACTCACACAGAGACCCATAGACTCATACAGAGACCCACAGACTCACACAGAGACCCACAGACTCACACAGAGACCCATAGAACACACAGAGACCCACAGACTCACACATCGTGGTACTGACTCGCCCCCTCGCGGTCTACGCAGAACAATGACATCTTGAAGCTCAACACAAAGCAGCCCAACGTGATCCGCGAATCACTATTTGCGACCTGCAAAAATCATCATCATCATCAGCCATGGTCTGTCTACTGCTGGATGAAGGGCTTGCTGAGCCGTAGGGGTGGGGGGGGGGTCAGGTGGGGTTTTGACCATACTTCACCATTCTGGTCAGTGCGGGTTGATGAAGGCCGTCGTCACGATCAGCGTCACGATCAGCAGCAGCATCATCATAATCAGCATCGTCATGATCAGCAGCATAATCATCATCAGCAGCAGCAGTATCATAATCAGTAAAATCATGATCAGTATAATCAGCAGCACCATCATAATCAGTATCAGCAGCATCATCATAATCAGCATCAGTGGCATCATAATCAGCATCAGTATCAGCAGCACCATCATAATCAGAATCAGCAGCATCATCATAATCAGCATAAGCGGCATCATAATCAGCATCAGTATCAGCAGCAGCATCATCATAATCAGCATCAGCAGCATCATCATAATCAGCATCAGTATCGGCAGCATCATCATAATCAGCATCAGTATCAGCAGCAGCATCATCATAATCAGCATCAGTATCAGCAGAGCAGCATCATAATCAGCATCAGCAGTGAGAGACACTTTCTAACTCAACACACAGTGGGTGAGCGAGTGGTGAGCGAGTGGTGAGTTCACGATATATCGCGATATATCGTGAGAAATGAGACCCGATCCCCGTTATATCGCGATATATCGTGAGGGATGAACCCCGATTGTGTGATATATCGCGATATATCGTGAGGAATGAGCCCCGATCGAGCGATATATCGCGATATATCACGATTTATCGCGATATATCACGATACATCACGATACATCGCGATATATCGCGATATATCGTGGGGAATGAACCCCGACCGTACGATATATCGCGATATATCGTGGGGAATGAGCCCCGATCGTACGATATATCGCGATATATCGCGATATATCGCACGATAGGGAAGGAAAGTTGGTGGCCATTGAGTTGGTATATAAGTAAATAAATGTTATTAATTAATGAATGCGTCTTCCTGTAAAGTGGTGCGCAACAATTAAGCAGAAGTTAAGAAGAGTTTGAGGGAGTTTGAGGGTGAAGGCGAAGACGAGTTTGTCATCAAAGTCGACATTTGCCGCGTCCGTTAGCGAACTGTAAGTACTGTAAAGCAACGACGGTGGATTTTAATAGTTTATATTTTAATTCGTTAAGCTTCCCGTGTGTTTTGGTGACTTTTGTGAGGAAAACATGCAAGTTTTCTTTAGTAAACCCGTCGTTAAATACTAAACGGAGTTGAGTTTTTTTAAACATTTCAAGCGGATCTGTGAGGCGCTTTGAATGCGTTTTTTTNATAAAAAAGGAAGTTAAATTGATTTTTTAACTTTCATATAATCAATCATGGTGATCAGAATTGTCACTTATGTAATTGTAATGGTAATAATAATCATCATCATCGTGATAAAATCACCTTTAAAATAATTTGACCGTAATCGTATTAAATTTCGATTTAAAGCTTCTTTCGTGACTGCAGGGATTCATCTTCTTGATTCTTTCGGTAAAGTCACGTAGAAGGAAAATAATAAAATAATAAAAATAAACATAATAAAATACAAGTCTCACGACGTTTCGGCCACAACGCAAGCAGCCGTCTTCAGGTTGTGGCCGAAACGTCGTGAGAATTATTTTATTATGTTTTATTTTATTATTTCATTATTTTCCTTCTACGCGACTTTACCGAAAGAACCAAGAAGACCTAATCATATTGTGTATTTTTTTTCCATAAAGCTAATCGGTGTTTTGCTTGCGTGTGAGGAAATTGTCGATGTTAAAAGTGTGACATTCTAGTTAAAACAAAAACAACTGCTTTAATAGTTGAAACAATTTGTCATTTCGATTTTTTAAATTCAGTTTTTATCCTCGATGGGCGATTGACCCAACCCATCATCCCTCGGTGCGGGGTCGGGGTCGATAAAATTGGTACCCGTATTCTTGGGGTCTTTCGTTAAAGTGCAAAGTTTTTGTTTACATTCTAATATGTGTATGGTTGTTACATATGTTTTGGGTAGCTCTCCACAACCCTCCTCCTCCCGCCATAGCAATGTGGAATTTCCCACCAGGACAACAACAACAACAACAACTGCAGCTCCTATCGATAAACACCGGTGGTCACTTAAGGACATTTTATTTTTTACAAAACGTTATCTATTTTGACTTAAAGCTTTCGTGACTGCAGTAATTCATAATCTCTGGGTCTTTCGGTAAATAAAAGAACATATTTTTTATCACCATTCTGATGACGACCGCCTGTGTTGGGATCGAAATGTCGGTAGTTTAATTTTTTATTAATTTTTTGTTGTTTTCTTAGAACCTATTTACGTGACTTTACCGAAAGACCAAATAATATTCTTATCATCCTGTCCACACCCGAGGCATGGAGTGCATTCGCTTGTTCAGCTCTACTTAAGTAATTAAATTAAGTATTTAATTAAGTTTCTATTTTTAAAGTATTCGTGACTGCAGGGATTCATCTTCTTGGTTCTTTCGGTAAAGTCACGTAGAAGGGAAATAATAAAACAATAAAATAAAACATAATAAAATAATTCTCACGACGTTTCGGCCACAACGCAAGCAGCCGTCCTCAGGTGAAGAACAGGTCTGTCGGAAAGACAGCGTCTGAATGACAGACCTGTTCTTCACCTGAGGACGGCTGCTTGCGTTGTGGCCGAAACGTCGTGAGAATTATTTTATTATGTTTGATTTTTATTATTTTATTATTTCCATTCTACGTGAGGTAGTTAACGTCTAGCCAAAGTGGCGCGCTTTGTAAAATAACATCAGGCTGCGATAACCTACGTAGTTAAAAAATAACCTTCAAGAAATAATTTCGCAGAAGTTTCCTGGGTTTTATCTTCCACGAAATGCTACGGTCCGCCTAGACCGTTTCCACTTCGCAAACCGTGGCAATCGAAATGGAAAATGTAAAAAATTAACCATAAAAACAAAGTTTTTCACTATAAATCCTTTACATACGTGGCGGCTAGAGTCCTCTCGTCTCTGGCTTGAGATGGCTGCCACCTATGGTCAGATGATTGTCTGCCACCATTAAGCAATTGGTAATTAAGTATAATTAATTTTTTCCTAAAAAGTGTAAAATTTTGGAAAAAAAATTTGGAAAAAAATTTTGCACGCAAATAAATTGTCACGCACAACGAGTCTGTGTGCAAAATGTCAGCTCGATTGGATCACGGGAAGTGGTTAAAAAACGACCGAAAGATTTGCACGGTCGTAAGCAAGCAAGCAAGTGAACTTAATATAAAGGATTTAAAAAGAAACTCCCAGTAGTAGCGTGCGAATCTGGTCACCCAGAACAGGTCATACCAACGTATAACACTGGTCAACACACTTTTTCTGTCACAAGCTATTCCAACGGTTTTAAGGTAATTTGGAGTGCTGATTCCAAATCTATCACATAAGGTTTTTGAGATATCAAATATTGCATTTTCAATAAAACTGCAGAAAAAANTATTAAATAAATGTGGATATCTACATAAAATGATATTATAAACACACTATCCTAAAAATACAGCACCATATTTAACACTAAAGCAGTCACTGACTCGCAACAACTTGCAATCATAGGTGACAGAGTTAATTTCGGGTAAAATCAATGAAAATGGGGTATGCCGATAGCATAATAAGTATAACCCGTAAAAACAAAGTTTTTTACTATAAATTCTTTATATGCGTGGCGGCTAGAGTCCTCTCGTCCTCTGGCTTGAGATGGCTGCCACCTATGGGTCAGATGATTGTCTGCCAGTATTAAGTAATTGGTAATTAAATATTTAATTTGTTTTCCCTAAACAGTGTAAAATTTGGAAAAAAATTTCACGAACATTAATTGTCTCGCACAAGTGGGTGAGTGGGTGAGTGTGTGGGTGAGTGAGTGTGTGAGTGAGTGAGTGTGTGAGTTAGTGAGTAGGTGAGTTAGTGGGTGAGTGAGTGTGTGGGTGAGTGGATGTGTGATGGTTGAGTGAGTGAGTGAGTGTGTGAGTTAGTGAGTGGGTGAGTTAGTGGGTGAGTGGATGGGTGGGTGAGTGTGTGGGTGAGTTAGTGAGTGGGTGAGTTAGTGGGTGAGTGGATGAGTGAGTGGGTGAGTTAGTGAGTGGGTGAGTTAGTGGGTGAGTGGATGGGTGGGTGAGTGAGTGGGTGAGTTAGTGAGTGGGTGGATGGTGGGTGAGTGTGTGGGTGAGTTAGTGAGTAGGTTGAGTTAGTGAGTGGGTGAGTGAGTGGGTGAGTGTGAGTGGTGAGTGGTGGTGGGGTGAGTGGTGAGTGGGTGAGTGAGTGAGTTAGTGAGTGGGTGAGTTAGTGAGTGGGTGAGTTAGTGGTGAGTAGGTGAGTGTGTGGTGAGTGAGTGTGTGAGTGAGTGAGTGAGTGTGTGAGTTAGTGAGTGGGTGAGTTAGTGGGTGAGTGAGTGTGTGGGTGAGTGGATGAGTGAGTGGTTGAGTGAGTGAGTGTGTGAGTTAGTGAGTGGGTGAGTTAGTGGGTGAGTGGGTGGGTGAGTGGGTGGGTGAGTTAGTGAGTGGGTGAGTGGGTGAGTGAGTGAGTGAGTGGGTGAGTGAGTGGGTGAGTGAGTGGTGGGTGAGTTGTGAGTGGGTGAGTTAGTGAGTGGGTGAGTTAGTGGGTGAGTAGGTGAGTGTGTGGGTGAGTGAGTGTGTGAGTGAGTGAGTGTGTGAGTTAGTGAGTGGGTGAGTTAGTGGGTGAGTGAGTGTGTGGGTGAGTGGATGAGTGAGTGGTTGAGTGAGTGAGTGTGTGAGTTAGTGAGTGGGTGAGTTAGTGGGTGAGTGGATGGGTGGGTGAGTGTGTGGGTGAGTTAGTGAGTGGGTGAGTTAGTGGGTGAGTGGATGGGTGGGTGAGTGAGTGTGTGAGTTAGTGAGTGGGTGAGTTAGTGGGTGAGTGGATGGGTGGGTGAGTGTGTGGGTGAGTTAGTGAGTGGGTGAGTGAGTGGGTGAGTTAGTTAGTGGGTGAGTGGATGGGTGGGTGAGTGAGTGTGTGAGTTACTGGGTGGTGGATGGGTGGGTGAGTGGATGGGCGGGTGAGTGCGTAGGTGAGTTAGTCAGTGGGTGAGTTAGTGGGTGAGTGGATGGGTGGGCGAGTGTGTGGGTGAGTTAGTGAGTGGGTGAGTTAGTGGGTGAGTGGATGGGTGGATGAGTGAGTGGGTGAGTTAGTGAGTGGGTGAGTTAGTGGGTGAGTGGATGGGTGGGTGAGTGAGTGGGTGAGTTAGTGAGTGGGTGGATGGTGGGTGAGTGTGTGGGTGAGTTAGTGAGTAGGTGAGTTAGTGAGTGGGTGAGTGAGTGGGTGAGTGGNTGAGTGAGTGAGTGGTGAGTGAGTGGTGGGTGAGTGAGTGAGTGAGTGGGTGAGTTAGTGAGTGGGTGAGTTAGTGGGTGAGTAGGTGAGTGGGTGAGTGAGTGTGTGAGTGAGTGAGTGAGTGGGTGAGTGAGTGAGTGAGTGAGTGAGTGGTGGTGAGTGTGTGGGTGAGTTAGTGAGTGGGTGAGTTAGTGAGTGGGTGAGTTAGTGGGGGGGTGAGTGTGTGGGTGAGTGAGTGTTGAGTGAGTGAGTGTGTGAGTGTGTGAGTTAGTGAGTGGGTGAGTTAGTGGGTGAGTGAGTGTGTGGGTGAGTGGATGAGTGAGTGGTTGAGTGAGTGAGTGTGTGAGTTAGTGAGTGGTGAGTTAGTGGGTGAGTGGATGGGTGGGTGAGTGGTGGGTGAGTTAGTGAGTGGGTGAGTGGTGAGTGAGTGAGTGAGTGGGTGAGTGAGTGGGTGAGTGAGTTGTGGTGAGTTAGTGAGTGGGTGAGTTAGTGAGTGGGTGAGTTAGTGGGTGAGTAGGTGAGTGTGTGGGTGAGTGAGTGTGGGTGAGTTAGTGGTGAGTTAGTGGTGGGTGAGTTAGTGGGTGAGTGCGTGTGTGGGTGAGTGGTGAGTGAGTGGTTGGTGAGTGAGTGTGTGAGTTGTGGTGGTGAGTTAGTGGGTGAGTGGATGGGTGGGTGAGTGGTGGGTGAGTTAGTGAGTGGGTGAGTTAGTGGGTGAGTGGATGGGTGGTGGTGAGTGTAGTGGTGGTGAGTTAGTGGGTGGTGGATGGGTGGGTGAGTGTGTGGGTGAGTTAGTGAGTGGGTGAGTGAGTGGGTGAGTTAGTTGTGGGTGAGTGGATGGGTGGGTGAGTGGTGGGTGAGTTAGTGAGTGGGTGAGTTAGTGGTGAGTGGATGGGTGGGTGTAGTGAGTTAGTGAGTGGGTGAGTTAGTGGGTGAGTGATGGTGGGTGAGTGTGTGGTGAGTTAGTTTAGTGGTGGGTGAGGTAGTGTGAGTGGTGGTGGGTGAGTGAGTGTGTGAGTTACTGGGTGAGTGGATGGGTGGGTGAGTGGATGGGCGGGTGAGTGGTAGGTGAGTTAGTCAGTGGGTGAGTTAGTGGGTGAGTGGATGGGTGGGCGAGTGTGTGGGTGAGTTAGTGAGTGGGTGAGTTAGTGGGTGAGTGGATGGGTGGATGAGTGAGTGGGTGAGTTAGTGGGTGAGTGGATGGGTGGATGAGTGAGTGGGTGAGTTAGTGGGTGAGTGTGTGAGTTAGTGAGTGGGTGAGTTAGTGAGTGGGTGAGTTAGTGGGTGAGTGGATGGGTGGGTGAGTGTGGGTGAGTTAGTGAGTGGGTGAATTAGTAGGTAAGTGGATGGGTGGGTGAGTGAGTGTGTGAGTTAGTGGGTGAGTGGATGGGTGGGTGAGTGAGTGTGTGAGTTAGTGGTGAGTGGATGGGTGGATGAGTGAGTGGGTGAGTTAGTGGGTGTGTGAGTGAGTGGGTGAGTTAGTGAGTGAGTGAGTGTGTGAGTTAGTGAGTGGGTGAGTTAGTGGTGAGTGGATGGGTGGGTGAGTATGTGGGTGAGTTAGTGAGTGGGTGAGTTAGTGGGTGAGTGGATGGGTGGGTGAGTGAGTGTGTGAGTTAGTGAGTGGGTGAGTTAGTGGGTGAGTGGATGGTGGTGAGTGTGTGGGTGAGTTAGTGAGTGGGTGAGTGAGTGGGTGAGTTAGTTAGTGGGTGAGTGGATGGGTGGGTGAGTGAGTGTGTGAGTTACTGGGTGAGTGGATGGGTGGGTGAGTGGATGGGCGGGTGAGTGCGTAGGTGAGTTAGTCAGTGGGTGAGTTAGTGGGTGAGTGGATGGGTGGGCGAGTGTGTGGGTGAGTTAGTGAGTGGGTGAGTTAGTGGGTGAGTGGATGGTGGATGAGTGAGTGGGTGAGTTAGTGAGTGGGTGAGTTAGTGGGTGAGTGGATGGGTGGGTGAGTGAGTGGGTGAGTTAGTGAGTGGGTGGATGGGTGGGTGAGTGTGTGGGTGAGTTAGTGAGTAGGTGAGTTAGTGAGTGGGTGAGTGAGTGAGTGGGTGAGTGAGTGAGTGAGTGAGTGGTGAGTGAGTGAGTGGTGGTGAGTGAGTGGTGAGTGAGTGGGTGAGTTAGTGAGTGGGTGAGTTAGTGGGTGAGTAGGTGAGTGTGTGGGTGAGTGAGTGTGTGAGTGAGTGAGTGAGTGTGTGAGTTAGTGAGTGGGTGAGTTAGTGGGTGAGTGAGTGTGTGGGTGAGTGGATGAGTGAGTGGTTGAGTGAGTGAGTGTGTGAGTTAGTGAGTGGGTGAGTTAGTGGGTGAGTGATGGTGGGTGAGTGGTGGGTGAGTTAGTGAGTGGGTGAGTGGGTGAGTGAGTGAGTGAGTGTGAGTGAGTGGGTGGGTGAGTGAGTGTTGTGGGTGAGTTAGTGAGTGGGTGGTTAGTGAGTGGGTGAGTTAGTGGGTGAGTAGGTGAGTGTGTGGGTGAGTGAGTGTGTGAGTGAGTGAGTGTGTGAGTTAGTGAGTGGGTGAGTTAGTGGGTGAGTGAGTGTGTGGGTGAGTGGATGAGTGAGTGGTTGAGTGAGTGAGTGTGTGAGTTAGTGAGTGGGTGAGTTAGTGGGTGAGTGGATGGGTGGGTGAGTGTGTGGGTGAGTTAGTGAGTGGTGAGTTAGTGGGTGAGTGGATGGGTGGGTGAGTGAGTGAGTTAGTGAGTGGGTGAGTTAGTGGGTGAGTGGATGGGTGGGTGAGTGTGTGGGTGAGTTAGTGAGTGGGTGAGTGAGTGGTGAGTTAGTTAGTGGGTGAGTGGATGGTGGGTGAGTGAGTGTGTGAGTTACTGGGTGAGTGGATGGGTGGGTGAGTGGATGGCGGGTGAGTGCGTAGGTGAGTTAGTCAGTGGGTGAGTTAGTGGGTGAGTGGATGGGTGGGCGAGTGTGTGGGTGAGTTAGTGAGTGGGTGAGTTAGTGGGTGAGTGGATGGTGGATGAGTGAGTGGGTGAGTTAGTGGGTGAGTGGATGGTGGATGAGTGAGTGGGTGAGTTAGTGGGTGAGTGTGTGAGTTAGTGAGTGGGTGAGTTAGTGAGTGGGTGAGTGTGTGAGTGATGGTGGGTGAGTGTGGGTGAGTTAGTGAGTGGGTGAATGTAGGTAAGTGGATGGGTGGGTGAGTGAGTGTGTGAGTGTGGGTGAGTGAGGGTGGGTGAGTGAGTGTGTGAGTTAGTGGGTGAGTGAGGGTGGATGAGTGAGTGGGTGAGTTAGTGGGTGAGTGTGTGAGTTAGTGAGTGGGTGAGTGTGAGTGGGTGAGTTAGTGGGTGAGTGGATGGGTGGGTGAGTGTGTGGGTGAGTTTGAGTGGGTGAGTGTAGGTAAGTGGTGGGTGGGTGAGTGAGTGTGTGAGTGTGGTGATGTGGGTGGGTGAGTGGATGGGTGGGTGAGTGCGTAAGTTAGTCAGTGGGTGAGTTAGTGGGTGAGTGTGTGGATGGGTGGATGAGTGAGTGGGTGTCTGAGTAGTGATATGTGGAATTAATTTAAACAGTCTTTTTTCAGGAAAGAAATGACGTGTCTTTTCAAGCGACTGCCACTGAAAGCCCAACGAATTCTCACGTGCCATTTAGAACAGCAAACCAAACGTGTGTTTCTAAACGTGGGGGAGAAACCCCGTCCACAAGAGATGAGAGAACGTGCAAACATCAAATATACGCAGGCGTCAGGGTGGGATCGAACCCACGACCTCCTCGTACCAGGCGAGGTAGTTAACATCTCACCACGGAGAGAGAGACACGCAAACTGCAAATATGCAGCGCAGCATCGTCAGGGTCGGGATCGAACCCAAGACCTCCTGTAGACCAGGGAGGTAGTTAAATCTACAGAGAGAGAGGAGAACAACTCCATTGCAGCAGGCTCAGGGTCGGGATCGAACCACGACCTTGTAGACCAGGCAGTAGTTAACATCTCACCACGGAGAAGAAGGACCGCAAATAAATTACAAGGTCAGGGTTGGGATCGAACCACGCCCCTTACGAGGTAGTCCCTCACCACGNAGAGAGAGAGACAGCAACTCCAAATATACACACACAGGGTTGGGATCGAACCACGTGTACCGAGTAGTTAACATCTCCACCACCAGCGCCAAACAAATGCCAAGAGAATTAATGGGCAGTTAGAATTGGCGGGCACCTGGAATTCCGGAATAACCGTAAGCACTCCCGGCCGTCTGCTTCACAGAAAGGAGAGTGTCAAACACAGGAGATGTAAAGTTTGCGTCCGAGCAAAGAGTGTTTCTTCTTGAATGCCCGCGTTGTTCTGCAATGCATGTCTACGTAGAGATGTAATACTAGTCAATTTAAAGCTGTCGTGACTGCAGGGATTCATCTTCTTGGTTCTTTCGGTAAAGTCACGTAGAAGGGAAGTAATAAAATAATAAAAATAAAACACAAGAGAATAATTCTCACGACGTTTCGGCCACAACGCAAGCAGACAGACCTGTTCTCCACACGAGGACGGCTGCTTGCGTTGTGGCCGAAACGTCGTGAGAATTATTTTATTATGTTTTATTTTTATTATTTTATTATTTCCATTCTACGTGACTTTACCGAAAAAACAGTTGTTACGATACAATTAATTTGGCGGACGCCACAAGACGAGGTAGTTGTATCCATCCATAATGGAGGTGATTTTCTTGGGGTTAGATCGCGTAAGCAACAAAACTGACACCTTTTGAAGGAATCATGTTTACCTATTCTTGGTTCTTTCGGTAAAGTCACGTAGAAGGGAAGTAATAAAAAAAACATAATAATAAAGTAAAATAATATAATATTATTATATTATATTATTTTATTATGTTTTTTTATTATTTATTACTTACCTTCTACGTGACTTTACCGAAAGAACCAAGAAGATGAATCCCTGCAGTCACGAAAGCTTTAAATCGATCATGTACATTAACCACAATACTTCTAAATAACAAAAAAAACAAACCAAAAACAATACTCTGATAATTTATGTATTGTCCTTGAAACTATTGTACACCAGAGACAGCTTTCTTAGAGCCTAGTCTCATATGGTGTTCGACCAGATGACGCCAAAAGGCGCACCACAGTTCAAGACAACGCATTATCAGAGTTATGAGAGCTTGGGGTGAGCAGTTCATCATACAGCTCTCATTACTCTGGGTGCGTTGCTTAGAACTGTGCGCCTTTTGGCGTCATCTGGTAGAACACCATAGACTAGGCAAGAAAGCTGTCTCTGGTGTGGACCAATCAGTTAAGGACAATGCAATCGTTCAAGTTCAAGTTCATTTATTAGGTATAGCCCTGTGAGCCATTCAGCTCTTGAATCGGGTGCAACCGCAACAAACAAAAAACAAAAAACATGAACAAAAAACATCTTAAAGTGAATATGTGACTAAGTGCAAACAGAAAATCCAAGAAAAGACAGCAAAAATATTGCAGAAAAAACACCGTACACCAATGATCAGAGTATTGTTTTTTGTTTGCATTTGACTGCAAGTATTGTGGTTAATGTAAGCATGATTTCTTGCAAACGATGTCAGTTTTGTTGCCAGAGAAAAAAAAGGGGAAAAACCCCTATTAGTATATTTGAACGTATCGTTAAATCCCGTCACCAACCCGACACAGCAATGAGTAAGGTGGTCTCACGCAAACGTAAAACGTGCCAATAACACTGGTCAACAAAAAAAAGCATGTTTTTCTGGCCTGGACTTTTGCAGCTGTTCTAGACTAATTTCAGGGTGCTGATTCCAAATCTGATCTCAGATTTGCGCTATCACATCTCATTTTTATTCTATCGGCATACCCCATTTTCATTGATTTTACCCGAAATTAACTCCGTCACTTATGATTGCGAGCTGTTGCGAGTCAGTGACTGCTTTAGTGTTAAAATACGGTGCTGTATTTTTAGGATAGTGTGTTTATAATATAATTTTATGTAGAACTCCACATTTATGTAATATTTTTCTTCTGCAGTTTTTTATTGAAAATGCAATATTTGATATCTCAAAAACCTGATGTGATAGACAAAAACTGATGCCGATTTGGAATCGGCACCGCAAAATTACCTTAAAACCGTTGGAATACCTTATACCAGAAAAAGTGTGTTTGACCTGTGTTAGTTACTACTTCAGCACACCGGTTGTGCGTGGGAGAGTGAAACCACAGACGCGTGACATTTCGCTGGTAATTACAAACCAGCCTCATCAGGCGATAGCCAAAGTTGTAAAGAAAGTTTCCGCTATTTAGGTCTTAAATAAATGGCCGTGCCTAGGTGAGTTTAACAACACATTTATATTTACGCGATCTGACCCAAAAGACCCTATATTGTGGATAATATTGGTTGCGAAAGCTACTTGTTAAACGTAGGATTATCTTCTTGGTTCTTTCGGTAAAGTCACGTAGAATGGAAATAATAAAATAATAAAAATAAAACATAATGAAATAATTCTCACGACGTTTCGGCCACAACGCAAGCAGCCGTCCCGAGGTGGAGAACAGGTCTGTACATACGTGTATGTATGTTGAACTTAATTCTCACCGTGCTAATCTGTCGGTCTCTGTGGGTCTCTATGACTGACTATATGGGTCTCTATGAGTGACTATATGGGTCTCTATGGGTCCGGGTGTCTGTGGGTCTGTGTGTGTAGTGGGGAGCGGTGGTGCAGCGGTTAGCGCGCTGCGCTATGAACCGCGACCCGGGTTCGATTCCCGCTCATGGCCAACACCAGTGACGATTATCTGAACCGGTCCTGGGCCTCCCCTAGGTCGATTCAGCCTTAAATGAGTTCCTGGTGCGGTGTGTAAACATCGCCACTGGGGAGACAAAGGCGGTCGGGCGTGGTGCTGGCCACCCACCCCCTCGTGTACCGTGCCGGCCTTCATAGGTGCTCGCTAACAGCACTTGCCCCTACAGTCTGTTAAGGCTACACGGGGGATCTTTGCTTGTATGTGTAGTGACATAGCGCTGACTGTTTTGACAGCAACTTCTAAAGAGTTGAGTTTTCAATCCGGATTTAAGAATGTGCAGCTCCAATGCCGGATTATCCTCGTAGCAAAAGTAGATACATATGTAGCTACTACACGTGTAGTAGCTACTACACGTGTAGTAGCTACTACACGTGTAGTAGCTACATATGTAGCTACTACACATGTAGTAGCTGCATAAGTAGTAGCTACATATGTAGCTACTACACATGTAGTAGCTGCATAAGTAGTAGCTACATATGCAGCTACTACACATGTAGTAGCTGCATAAGTAGTAGTACACGTGTAGTAGCTACATATGTAGCTGCTACACATGTAGTATGTAGCTACTACACGTGTAGTAGCGTGTAGTAGCTACATATGTAGCTACACGTGTAGTAGCTACATATGTAGTAGCTACGGGCCCCACACTTTCAAGGGCCCCGCGCTAAACACTTTGAAGCTATCAATTCCAGTTCAGTGATTCTGCACTTGCTCTATTACGATAGTACTATACCACCTTCGACTTTTACGAACGACTGGGTGTTTAAGGTTAGAGATTTTCGTATTATATGGTGTATAGCAAATGAAAAATACAATTACTTAACTAAGCAAGTAAAAAAAATCCGTGTGTTTGAATTTTTACGTGTTTTTTTCAAATGTATGGCCCCTTTATAACGTATCCTTACAGGCCTCGCACTTAGCTTACACGAATCTCGCGCTCTGGGTCCGTCCGCCTCCACATTTTCTGCAGACAATGCAGAGCGGAGGGTGGGCGCTTGCGACGCCGTGATAAATATATATTTTTATGGCTTTTTGATCAAATTTAATTATGTGACCTCTGCCCTCCTACCCCCCTCCGTAATGCGTTTTCAGCGCTCAAAACGACCTCGCTGGAATTGCCTTTTTCCGCAACAACAAAAAAACGAGCGGGGATTTCGCCCGACTGGCCCCTTTCAGTTTATAAACGAAAAAAAAAATATCACATTTTTTTTTATTCTGGACGAGAGACAATATCACCCGAAATTCGTTTTAGTCAGCCAAATTTCAGGTGCCCGTGTGTGTCTGTGTCACTGTGTGTGTGTTTGTGGGGAGCGGTGGTGCAGCGGTTAGCGCGCTGCGCTATGAACCTGGCGACCCGGGTTCGATTCCCGCTCACGGCTAACACCAGTGACGATTATCTGAACCAGTCCTGGGTCTCCCCTAGGTCGACTCAGCCTTAAATGAGTACCTGGTGCGGTGTATGAACATCGCCATTGGGGAGACAAAGGCGGTCAGGCGTGGTGCTGGCCACCCACCCCNTCGTGTGCCGTGCCGGCCTTCATAGGTGCTCGCCAACAGCACTTGCCCCAACAATCTGGTCAGGCTGTACGGGGGACCTTTGTCTGTGTGTAGTGTAGCAGTTAACGACATGCACTTCGAACCCTGCCACACAAGTTCGATTCCCGATTTGGGCCAATACTCGTGACGATTATCTGAACCGGTCCTGGGCCTCCCCTTGGTCGACTCAGCCTCAAAATGAGTACCTGGTGTGGTGTGTAAAAACATCACCACTAGGGAGACAAAGGCGGTCGGGCGTGGTGCTGGTCAACCACCCTCCCTCGTGTGCTGTGCTTCATAGGTGCTGCTACTCGCTAACAGCACTTGCCCCAACAGCCTGTTTGTTTTCAACAACAACAACAACAACCGTGTCAAAGAACAACAACACCAACAACAACACACACTTATATTTCGATTTTAAAGCTTTCGTGACTGCAGGGATTCATCTTCTTGGTTCTTTCGGTAAAGTCACGTAGAATGGAAATAATAAACTAATAAAAATAAAACATAATAGAATAATTCTCACGACGTTTCGGCCACAACGCAAGCAGCCGTCCTCAGGTGAAGAACAGGTCTGTCGGGAAGACAGCGTCTGAATGAATGAAACATATTAAATAAATGGGTTCATTCAGACGCTGTCTTTCCGACAGACCTGTTCTTCACCTGAGGACGGCTGCTTGCGTTGTGGCCGAAACGTCGTGAGAATTATTTTATTATGTTTTATTTTTATTATTTTATTATTTCCATTCTACGCGACTTTACCGAAAGAACCAAGAAGATGAACACACACTTATTTTAAAACGCGGCTTAAAAATGTACTTTTTTGCGAAAATGCTTTACATTTGTCAGAGGGGACCGTATCGAGACATTGTGTCCACGTTGAGATGATTGGGAGCTGGTGGCCGTCGAGAGCTGTGCACGGAACAACGAAGTGTGCACGTTGAGATCATTGACGGCGTACGAGCCACGAACAGCGTGGAGGGCACTGTCCAATTAAGGGCGAGAGGCAGTGGTCGCAAACGTGTTTTGATTCTACTAATGAGGGGTTTTTCCCCTTTTTTCTGGCAACAAAACTGACACCTTTTGCAAGGAGTCATGCTTACATTAACCACAATACTTGCAGTCAAATGCAAACAAAGATATGGGTTTTGATTCCTTACCCATACCCGTACCCGGCCGCACCAGGGTCGCAAACGGGTACCCGTACCCGGCCGTACCCGTACCCTACCCGTACTCGGCCAGGTACGGGTAGGGTACGGGTATCGGGTACTCCAAATGCGACCTCTGGGATGAAGCCATGTTGCAGGCGCGGGTGGGTTGATTCTAGGAACTTGAATTGTGAGAAGAGACAAGACTTTGGGAAATGAGTGACAAACGGTGACTCACCAGTGACTCACTGCCTACCCGTACCCGTACCCGGCCGCACCAGGGTCGCAAACAGGTACCCGTACCCGGCCGTACCCGTACCCGGCCGGGTATCGAAGCGTCGTGGTCGTGGCGGCGCCAGGGGGCAGTGGGGTGGACTTGGTGCGGTTAGAAGCGATGGAGATGCAGAGCCCTGGCGATCACGGTGGCTAAGAGATGTTAACCACCTCGCCTGGTCTACAGGAGGTCGTGGGTTCGATCCCGACTATGACACCTGCTGTATATTTGGAGTTTGCGTGTGTCGCTCTCTCTCTCCCATGTTCGCGTGGGGTTTTCTTCGGGTCCTCCGGTTTTCCCCTCCACGCTTAGTAACACGCGTTTAGAGTATTTGGCCGCTACACATTTCCCCGTGATGAGCCCACTCCGTTGGGCTAGCATTTGTGATAACCAGGTCGTGTCTGACACGGATCCATCACAACGCTCACACGGCCCTGGTGACTCCGTGGGTTAACGATGGCTGTGTCGGACACGCTGAGTCAGCAATGCTGACATCCTGGGTTCCACTCCTGGTTGCAGCCACAGCGATTACACCGGGCTATTGTAGACTCGCACAGAGAGCCATATAGTCATATAGAGACCCATAGACTCACACAGAGACCCATAGACTCGCACAGAGAGCCATAGAGTCATATAGAGACCCATAGACTCACACAGAGACCCATAGAGTCATATAGAGACCCATAGACACGCACAGAGACGCATAGACTCACACATACACCCACAAACTCACACAGAGACCTATTGACTCACACAGAGACCCATAAACTCACACAGAGACCCACATACTCACACAGATACCCATAGTCTTACACAGAGAGCCAATAGACTCACACGGAGACCCATAGACTCACACAGAGACCCACAGAGTCACACACAGACCACAGAGTCACACACAGACCCATAGACTCACACAGAGACCCACAGACTCACATCGACATCATTAAACCGGAAGTGGTCAAGATGACGGAATCGGTGGTTGTGCCCAGCAATGCTTGCCTCGGTGGAAAATGTTTTTTAAAAAAATGTTGACACCTTCGCCGCTCACCCAGAACTAAGGCGTCCTTCCCACAATGCCTTGCGCCCGCAGACGTCGCTACGATGCGAGCTCCCCGACCGCCGGCACATCCGCCGCGTTCGTTTGGCAGCGACGAGTGAAACTGTTCGATGTTGAGACGCCGGTCAATCGGGAGGACGCGTTCTTCTTTCGAAATGTAATTCTCACCCTGGGCCAGAGGTCGCAACCGGGTACCCGATACGCGTACCCTACCCGATACCCGTACCTACCCAATACCGGCTACCCGTACCCGGGTACGGGTACCCGTTTGCGACCTGGTGCGGCCGGGTACGGGTAGACCGTGAGTCACTGGAGAGTCACCGTTTGTCACTCATTTCCCAACGTCTTGTCTCTTCTCACAATTCAAGTTCCTAGAATCAACCCACCCGCGCCTGCAACATGGCTTCATCCAGAGGTCGCAATCAGGTATCCAATACCCGTACCCTACCGGTACCCGGCCGGGTACGGGTAGGGTACGGGTACGGCCGGGTACGGGTACCCGTTTGCGACCCTGGTGCGGCCGGGTACGGGTACGAGGGTAAGGAATCAAAACCCGTTTGCGACCTCTGCCCTGCGCCCCGGTATCGTCCACACTGCCTCTGTACGGGCCTCTCTATTTATGCGCCATGAAGAAGGTCCATTGCCCGAAACGTCACCTGTTATATATACTTATTTATTTCACCAGTTAAGGCCAAAACGCCGTTATTTACGCGGTTCGTGTTGTTGTTGAGTGTGATCTGTGCACCACCACCGATATAGACTCACACAGAGACCCATAGACTCACACAGAGACCATAGACTCACACAGAGACCCATAGACTCACACAGAGACCCATAGACTCACACAGAGACCCGTAGACTCACACAGAGACCCACAGACTCACGGTGTGAGGTGTGGTGAGAGGGACAGAGTGGGACAGGCGGTGTGTCACAGGCGGTGTGTGTCACGGTGTGTGTCACGGTGTGTGTCACGGTGTGAGTCACAGTGTTGCGGCGTGCCGATGGCCGCTCGCCATCGTTGTAGCTGTAGCTGCTGCTCACCGCTACCTGCACTTGCCCCTGCGGTCTGTTGAGGCTATCCCGTGGGGGGATCTTTTGTCTTTGCCTTGTGCAGCATGGAGTTCTGCATGCAGCTCTACCTGGGCGTGGGCGTCCTGCTGGGCCTCGCTGTGCTGTCGCTCATCGTCATGGCGTTCGTGTGCATCCGCAAGAAGAGGATCGGTGAGTGGAGTATGTGTGTGTGGGTGTGTGGGTGTGTGTGGGTGGGTGGGGGTGTGTGGGGGTGTGTGGGTGGGAGTGTGTGTGTGTGAGTGGGTGTGTGTGTGTGGGTGGGGGAGTGTGGGAGTGTGTGGGTGGAGGAGTGTGTGGGAGTGTGTGAGTGTGTGGGAGTGTGTGGGTGGGAGTGTGTGGGTGTGTGGGAGAGTGTGGGTGTGTGGGAGTGTGTGGGTGGAGGAGTGTGTGGGAGTGTGGGAGTGTGTGGGAGTGTGTCGGTGGGAGTGTGTGGGTGGGAGTGTGTGGGTGGAGTGTATGTGTGTGTGTGTGGGAGTGTGTGAGTGGGGGAGTGTGTGGGGGAGTGTGTGTGGGAGCGTGTGGGGGGTGGTGTGTGTGGGGAGTGGGAGTGTGGGGGAGTGTGGGGGTGTGTGGGGGTGTGTGTGTGTAGGGTGTGTGTGTGTGTGGGTGTGTGAGTGTGTGGGTGTGTGTGTGAGTGTGTGGGTGGGAGTGTGTGAGAGTGTGTGTGTGTGAGTGTGTGGGTGTGTGTGGGTGGGAGTGTGTGGGAGAGTGGGAGTGTGTGAGTGTGTGTTGGAGTGTGTGTGAGTGTGTGTGTGTGAGTGTGTGAGTGTGGGTGAGTGTGGAGTGTGTGTGTGGGAGTGTGTGTGGAGTGTGTGGGTGTGTGTGTGTGAGTGGCGTGGGAGTAGAGTGTGTGTGGGAGTGTGTTGGAGTGTGTGTGAGTGTGTGTGTGAGTGTGGGTGAGTGTGGGAGTGTGTGTGTGGGAGTGTGTGTGGAGTGTGTGGGTGTGTGTGTGTGAGTGGCGTGGGAGTAGAGTGTGTGTGGGAGTGTGTTGGAGTGTGTGTGAGTGTGTGAGTGTGGGTGAGTGTGGGAGTGTGTGTGTGGGAGTGTGTGTGGAGTGTGTGGGTGTGTGTGTGTGAGTGGCGTGGGAGTAGAGTGTGTGTGGGAGTGTGTTTGAGTGGAGTCTGAGTGGAGTGGGAGTGTGTGTGGAGTGAGTGTGGAGTGAGTGTGTGTGGAGAGTGGTGTGTGGAGTGAGTGTGTGTGGAGTGAGTGTGTGTGGAGTGAGTGTGTGTGGAGTGTGTGTGTGTGTGAGTGTGTGGGATGTGTGTGTGTGTGAGTGTGGGGTGTGTGTGTGTGTGAGTGTGGGAGTGTGTGTGTGTGTGAGTGTGTGGGATTGTGTTTGAGTAACCATCATTATAGCCGTCATCACCATTCGTACAAAATCATTTGATCATCATCATCGTCATCATCGTCACCATCATCGTCATCATCATCGTCATCATCGTCACGATCATCATCATCATCGTCGCGATCATCGTCATCATCATCGTCGTCATCATCATCATCGTCATCATCACCATCATCATCGTCATCATAATCGTCATCATCATCGTCATCATCATCATTGCGATCATCGCGATCATCATCGTCACCATCATCATCATCGTCACGATCACTGTCGTGCTCTCTGCACGGCTCTCGACTCGTGTGTGACCACCCCTGCCGCTCTAACGCGTCGTGTGTTCGCCTCTGTTTTGTCTCATCAGGGAATGGCACCAACGTGAGCATGACCGTCAGGTGAGAGACACTCGCTCCACGACGGCCGCTTCGTGAGCCTCGTGATCGGATGATGATAATGATGATAATGATGATAATTATTCATTAAAAAAAGTTTTTAGGTTAGATCGCCTTATTTATAAATGTGTCGTAACCCTCCACCACCCGATACGGCCATTCAGCATCAGTGGCAGTATCATCATCATCAGTGGCAGTATCATCAGCAGCAGGAGCATCATCATCAGTAGCAATATCATCATCAGTGGCAGTATCATCATCAGTGGCAGTATCATCATCAGTGGCAGCATAATCATCATCATCAGTGGCAGTATCATCATCATCAGTGGCAGTATCATCATCATCAGTGGCAGTATCATCATCATCAGTGGCAGTATCATCATCATCAGTGGCAGTATCATCATCATCAGTGGCAGTATCATCATCATCAGTGGCAGTATCATCATCATCATCAGTGGCAGTAGTTCATCATCATCAGTGGCAGTATCATCATCATCATCAGTGGCAGTATCATCATCATCAGTGGCAATATCAGCATCATCATCAGTGGCAGTATCATCATCATCAGTGGCAGTATCATCATCATCAGTGGCAGTATCATCATCATCATCATCAGTGGCAGTATCATCATCATCAGTGGCAGTATCATCATCATCAGTGGCAGTATCAGCATCATCATCAGTGGCAGTATCATCATCATCAGTGGCAGCATAATCATCATCATCGCTGGCAGTATCATCATCATCAGTAGCAGTATCATCATCATCAGTGGCAGTATCATCATCATCAGTGGCAGTATCATCATCAGTGGCAGTATCATCATCATCAGTGGCAGTATCATCATCATCATCATCAGTGGCAGTATCATCATCATCAGTGGCAGTATCATCATCATCAGTGGCAGTATCATCATCATCAGTGGCAGTATCATCATCATCAGTGGCAGTATCATCATCATCAGTGGCAGTATCATCATCATCAGTGGCAGTATCATCATCATCAGTGGCAGTATCATCATCATCATCAGTGTCATCATCATCAGTGGCAGTATCATCATCATCAGTGGCAGTATCAGCATCATCATCAGTGGCAGTATCATCATCATCAGTGGCAGCATAATCATCATCATCGCTGGCAGTATCATCATCATCAGTAGCAGTATCATCATCATCAGTGGCAGTATCATCATCATCAGTGGCAGTATCATCATCAGTGGCAGTATCATCATCATCAGTGGCAGTATCATCATCATCATCAGTGTCATCATCATCAGTGGCAGTATCATCATCATCAGTGGCAGTATCATCATCATCAGTGGCAGTATCATCATCATCAGTGGCAGTATCATCATCATCAGTGGCAGTATCATCATCATCAGTGGCAGTATCATCATCATCAGTGGCAGTATCATCATCATCAGTGGCAGTATCATCATGCTGGATGTAATTACCAGCGAAACGTCGTACTACTCAAAAATTGTAAATGTTGTGGATTCACTCTTCAACACACCGGTGGGCTAAAGCAGAGAACTATTTTGTCTTTTGTCAACGTGACACTTTTTTTGCTGATTGGCCGTGTCGGGTGGTGGAGGGTTACGACACATTTATAAATAACGCGATCTAACCACAAAAACGTTGATTATGAATAATATTGGTCGCGAAAGCCTACGTGTTGAACTGATGATAATGATGATGATAATGATGTTAATGATGATGTTAATGATGATGTTAATGATGATGATGATGGACAATTGAATTAATAATTTTCATTGTTTTGTCTCAACTTTCACCCTCCCCCCCTACCTTTCAGGTCCAAGAAAGGTGTAATAGGTGAGTTTATATCTTCGTTGCATCTTCATCATCAGCAGCAGCAGGAGAGGCATCATCATCAGTGGCAGTATCATCATCATCATCAGAGGCAGTATCATCATCAGCAGCAGGATCATCAGCAGTGGCAGTATCATCAGCAGCAGTAGGAGAGGCATCATCATCAGTGGCAGTATCATCGTCATCAGTGGCAGTATCATCATCATCATTAGTAGTAGTATCATCATCATCATCAGTGGCAGTATCATCAGTAGCAGTATCATCATCATCAGTGGCAGTATCATCAGCAGTGGCAGTATCATCATCATCAGTGGCAGTATCATCATCATCATCATTAGTAGTAGTATCATCATCATCAGAGGCAGTATCATCATCATCATCATCAGTGGCAGTAGTATCATCATCATCAGCAGCAGCAGTATCATCATCATCAGTGGCAGTATCATCATCATCAGTGGCAGTATCATCATCATCAGTGGCAGTATCATCATCATCATCAGTAGTAGTATCATCATCATCATCAGTGGCAGTATCATCATCATCAGTGGCAGTATCATCATCATCAGAGGCAGTATCATCATCATCATCAGTGGCAGTATCATCATCAGCAGCAGCAGCAGTATCATCATCATCAGTGGCAGTATCATCATCATCAGTGGCAGTATCATCATCATCAGTGGCAGTATCATCATCATCAGCAGCAGCAGTATCATCATCATCATCAGCAGCAGCAGTATCATCGTCATCAGCAGGAGCGGCATCATCAGTGAGATTTTCATCAGGGGCAGTATCATCATCATCATCAGCAGTAGCAGTATCATCATCATCAATGGCAGTATCATCATCAGCAGGAGCGGCATCATCAGTGAGATTATCATCATTATCAGGGGCAGTATCATCATCATCAGCAGCAGCAGTAGCAGTATCATCATCATAAGAGGCAGTATCATCATCATCAGCAGGAGCGGCATCATCAGTGAGATTATCATCATCAGCAGCAGCAGTATCATCATCAGCAGCAGTATCATCATCATCAATGTCAGTATCATCATCGTGTGTGAGTGTCATCATCTGGTGTGACACACCTATGTGTGTGTGTGTCTGTGTGTGTGTTGTGTCTGTGTGTGTGTGTGTGTCTGTGTGTGTGTGTCTGTGTGTGTGTCTGTGTGTGTGTGTGTGTGTCTGTGTGTGTGTGTACCTGTGTGTGTGNCGTGTGTGTCNGTGTGTGTGTNTGTGTCTGTGTGTGTGTGTGTGTACTACTTGTGTGTGTGGTGTGTGTGTGTGTGGTTGTGTGNGTGTCTGTGTGTGTGTTTCTTGGTGTGTGTGTGTCTGTGTGTGTGTCTGTGTGTGTGTGTGTGTCTGTGTGTGTGTGTCTGTGTGTTGTGTGTCTGTGTGTGTCTGTGTGTGTGTGTGTCTGTGGTGTGTGGTCTTTGTTTNCGTATTTTCTCGATTTGTTTTATTTTCTGTTTGAGTCATGGTTTCCTATTGATTGGCAGTTCTCCAATCATCTTCTTGGTTCTTTCGGTAAAGTCACGTAGAATGGAAATAATAAAATAATGAAAATAAAACATAATAAAATAATTCTCACGACGTTTCGGCCACAACGCAAGCAGCCGTCCTCAGATGAAGAACAGGTCTGTCTCTGAATCTCTTCTCCACCTGAGGACGGCCCAGTCGNGATATTATTTTATTATTNCCCTTCTACGTGACTTTACCGAAAGAACCAAGAAGATGAATCCCTGCAGTCACGAAAGCTTTAAATCGAAAAAAGTTCTCGAATGCGAATCATTGGATGGGGTCTTGTGGCTCTGCAATTAGCATGAAGACGCTCTGCAAAATGATTCTCATTATCAGCGGCAACATCATCATCATCATCATCATTCATGATGACGTTCATTTTTAACGTGAATATAAATAAAGCGTTGTTTGGGGGTAGATCGCTTAAATGTAACTGGGTCCGTGTGCAAACCTCACTGGCGTTAGCCAGTGAGGTTGGTTACCTGAACAGAGTCTGTTGTGTGTCTGTGTGTGTCTGTGTGTTGTGTGTCTGTGTGTGTGTGTGTGTGTGTGTCTGTGTGTGTCTGTGTGTGTGTGTTCTGTGTGTGTGTCTGGAGCGGTAGTGTAGCGGTTAGCGCGCTGCGCTATGAACCCGGCGACCCGGGTTCGATTCCCACTCACGAACACCATGACGATTATCTGAACCGGTCCCGGGCCTCCTAGGTCGACTCAGCCTCAAATGAGTACCTGGTGCGGTGTGTATACATTGCCACTGGGGAGACAAAGGTGCCCTGCTGGCCTTCATATGACTTGCCCAACAGTCTGTTAAGGCTACACGGGGGTCTTTGTCTTTGTGTCTGCTGTGCTGTCTGTGTGTGTGTGTGCGTGTCTTGTGTGGTGCGTGTCTGTGTGTGTGCGTGTCTACAGTGTGTGTGTGCGTGTCTGTGTGTGCGTGTCTGTGTGTGTGCGTGTTGTCTGTGTGCGTGTCTGTCTGTGTGTGTGCGTTCTGTGTGTTGCGTGTCTGTGTGTGTGGTGTCTGTGGTGTGGGTGTCTGTGTGTGTGTGTGTCTGTGTGCTACGTATTGTAGTTTGCGTGTCTCTCTCTCCGTGGTCGCGTGGATTTGTCTCCGGGTCCACCGGTGTGTTTCCCTCTGCGTTCAGGATCGCCGTTTGGCCGCTCTGAATGTCCGCGCGATAATCCGTTTGAGCGATCTTCATTTGCGAAGATCTGTGGGGCCTCACCCGGTCAAACGCGTAGGTGCTGCTCACCGACAGGACTTGGCCCAACGGTCTGTTAAAGGCTATTATACGGGGGATCTTTGTCTTTGTCTCGGCGCAGTTGAGAACAGCGAAGATGGAACGTACACGGGTCTCCATCTCAAGAAAATGTCAGACGGTGAGTCAAGCCGATACCTCAACTCCCTTCCCCACCACTGCCTCGGTCGCATCCACGCCTTACTGTTCGTTCTCAACTGCACTGTTTTGTTATTTGCATTGTTTACCATTTACATTGTTTGTTTTATATTTGCATTGTTTCCAATTTGTATTGTTTCCCATTTGTATTGTTTTATATTTGCATTGTTTCCCATTTGTATTGTTTATATTTGCATTGTTTACCATTTGCATTGTTTGTTTTATATTTGCATTGTTTGCCATTTGTATTGTTTTATATTTGCATTGTTTACCATTTGCATTGTTTGTTTTATATTTGCATTGTTTGCCATTTGTATTGTTTTATATTTGCATTGTTTACCATTTGCATTGATTGTTTTATATTTGCATTGTTTCCCATTTGTATTGTTTTATATTTGCATTGTTTCCATTTGCATTGTTTACCATTTGCATTGATTGTTTTATATTTGCATTGATTCCCATTTGTATTGTTTTATATTTACATTGTTTTCAATTTGTATTGTTTCCATTTGTATTGTTTTATATTTGCATTGTTTCCCATTTGTATTGTTTGTTTTATATTTGCATTGTTTGCCATTTGTATTGTTTTATATTTGCATTGTTTCCCATTTGTATTGTTTGTTTTATATTTGCATTGTTTGCCATTTGTATTGTTTTATATTTGCATTGTTTCCCATTTCCATTGTTTGTTTTCTATTTGCATTGTTTTCCATATACATAGTTTCCCATTTGCATTGTTCCCCATCAGTATTGTTTCACATTTGTATTGTCTGAATCCCATTTCCATTGTTTTCCATTTGCATTCTCTGTTTACCATTTCCGTTGTTTCCCATTGCTAGATTTTTTTTCATTGGCATTGTTTCCCTTTTGCATTGTTCCCCATCTGAACTGTTTTCAATTTACATTGTTTACCGTTTGCATTGTTTCCCATTTGTATTGTTTGCCATTTGCATTGTTTTCGTTTGCATTGTTTTCCATCTGCATTGTTTTCCGTTTGCATTGTTTTCCATTTGTATTGTTTTCCATTTGCATTGTTTTCCATTTACATTGTTTTCCATTTCCATTGTTTTCCATTTCCATTATTTTCCATTTCCATTGTTTTCCATTTGCATTGTTTTCCGTTTGCATTGTTTCCCATCTGCGTTGTTTGTTTCCCCATTGTTGTGTTCGTTTCCCGCTCCATTGTTTAATCTCTGGGTATCCGTCGATCCGAACAAGAACGATGAGGGGATGCCACACAGCCCGTTACAAATAGAAATTACTGCGATGAAGCTGCTGGCGATGAAGCCGCTGATGATGATGACGCTGCTGATGATGATGACGCTGCTGATGATGATGACACTGCTGCTGATGATGCTGATTATGAAGCTGCTGATGATGACGCTGATGATGATGACGCTGCTGCTGCTGATGATGCTGATTATGAAGCTGCTGATGATGATGACGCTGCTGCTGATTATGAAGCCGCTGATGATGATGACGCTGCTGTTGCAGATGATGCTGATTATGAAGCCGCTGATGATGATGACGCTGCTGCTGCTGATGATGATGCTGATTATGAAGCTGCTGCTGATGATGATGAGGTTGATGATGACGCTGCTGCTCCTCATAATGATGATGAAGCTGATGATAATGACGCTGCTGATGATGATGACGCTGCTACTGCTGCTGCTGATGCTGATTATGAAGCTGCTGCTGCTGATTATGCGGCTACTGCTGACAAATCTGATGCTGCTGATAATGATGCTGCTGATGATGCTGCTGCTGATGATGATGATGAAGCTGCTGCTGATGATGCTGCTGATAATAATGCTGCTGCTGATGATGATGCTACTGGTGGTGATGAAGCTGCTGCTGATGATGCGGCTGCTGCTGATGATGATGATGAAGCCGACGATGAGTGTAACTCCAAACGTTGGGAGGATGGATGTGCTATGAGCCGTGACCAAGTCGTGAGACGCGAAAAACACGGAAAAAACAGTCGAGCTGGTCCCTTGTGGCGACTGTGGCGAGAGCTTGCGGCGTGGTGAGCGGGCGTGAGGTCAGGGGGGGCTCACAATCTCTACCACACCTGGCGGGCACCGTGTGTGAGTGAGTGTGTGTGTGGGTGAGTGTGTGAGTGTGTGGGTGAGTGTGTGGGTGAGTGAGTGAGTGAGTGGGTGAGCGGGCGTGAGGTCAGGGGGGGCTCACAATCTCTACCACACCTGGCGGGCACCGTGTGTGAGTGAGTGTGTGTGTGGGTGTATGGGGTGTGGGTGAGTGTGTGGGTGGGTGAGTGTGTGGGTGAGTGTGTGGGTGAGTGAGTGGGTGAGCGGCGTGAGGTCAGGGGGGTCGCTCACAATCTCTCTCGCACCTGGCGGGCACCGTGTGTGAGTGAGTGAGTGTGTGGGTGTGTGGGTGAGTGTGTGGGTGTGTGTGGGTGAGTGTGTAGGTGAGTGTGTGCGTGAGTGTGTGAGCGGGCGTGAGGTCAGGGGGGTCGCTCACAATCTCTCTCGCACCTGGCGGGAACCGTGTGTGAGTGAGTGTGTGTGAGTGTGTGAGTGAGTGAGTGTGTGGGTGAGTGTGTGGGTGGGTGAGTGGGTGAGCGTGAGGTCAGGGGGGGCTCACAATCTCTACCACACCTGGCGGGCACCGTGTGTGAGTGGGTGTGTGAGTGTGTGTGGGGGGGTGTGTGTGTAGGTGAGTGTGTGGGTGAGTGTGTGAGTGTGTGTGAGTGGTGAGTGAGTGAGTGAGTGTGTGGGTGAGTGTGTGGGTGAGTGAGTGGGTGAGCGAGCGTGAGGTCAGGGGGGTCGCTCACAATCTCTCTCGCACCTGGCGGGCACCGTGTGTGAGTGAGTGAGTGGGTGAGTGTGTGGGTGAGTGTGTGAGTGTGTGGGTGAGTGTGTGAGTGAATGAGTGTGTGAGTGTGGTGAGTGTGGGATGAGTGTGGGCGAGGGGAGAGTGGGCAAGNGAGTGTGTGGTGAGTGTGAGTGTGTGAGTGAGTGTGTGTGAGTGTGTGTTGAGTGTGTGGGTGAGTGTGTGGGTGTGTGTGGGGAGTGTGGGTNAGTGTGTGAGTGTGTGTGTGTGGGTGAGTGTGTGGGTGAGTGTGTGGGTGAGTGTGTGAGTGTGTGGGTGAGTGTGTGTGTGGGTGAGTGTGTGTGTGAGTGTGTGGGTGAGTGTGTGTTTAAGTGTGTGTGTGAGTGTGTGTGTGGGTGAGTGTGTGGGTGAGTGTGTGAGTGTGTGTGTGGGTGAGTGTGTGTGTGTGGGTGAGTGTGTAGGTGAGTGTGTGAGTGTGTGGGTGAGTGTGTGGTGAGTGTGTGGGTGAGTGTGTGTGTGTGTGAGTGTGTGGGTGAGTGTGTGTTTAAGTGTGTGGGTGAGTGTGTGTGTGGGTGAGTGTGTGGGTGAGTGTGTGTGATGCCTACATGAGCGATCTTTGACTTTGTGTGATTTTTCAGAGACCTACGACACAATTGGAAACTGAAGAAGGATCGTGTCACTTGGCATCGTGGCGTCTTGCAAGTGCCTCACCCCTCCGCTCACCACGTCACTCACCCCTCCACTCACCCTCCACTCACCCANCACTCACCCCTCCACCCACTCACCCCTCCACTCACCCTCCACTCACTCACCCCTCCACTCACCACATCACTCACCCCTCCACTCACCACGTCACTCACCCCTCCGCTCACCACACCCTCACCACACCACTCACCCTCCACTCACCACACCACTCACCCCTCCACTCACCACACCACTCACCCCTCCACTCACCCCTCCACTCACCACACCACTCACCACCCACTCACCCCTCACTCACCCACTCACCCCTCCACTCACCCCTCCACTCACCACTCACCCCTCCACTCACCAGCCACCACTCACCCCTCCACTCACCACACCCTCACCCCTCCACTCACCACCACTCACCACACCACTCACCCCTCCACTCACCCACCACTCACCCCTCCACTCACCACACCACTCACCCTTCCACTCACCCCTCCACTCACCACACCACTCACCCCTCCACTCACCACTCACTCACCACTCCACTCACCCCTCCACTCACCCCTCCACTCACCACACCACTCACCCCTCCACTCACCCCTCCACTCACCACACCACTCACCACTCCACTCACCCTTCCACTCACCCTCCACTCACCCACTCACCCCTCCACTCACCCCTCCACCACTCCACTCACCCCTCCACTCACCCCTCCACTCACCCTCACCCCTCCACTCACCCCTCCACTCACCACACCACTCACCACTCCACTCACCCTTCCACTCACCCCTCCACTCACCACATCACTCACCCTTCCACTCACCCCTCCACTCACCACTCCACTCACCCCTCCACTCACCACATCACTCACCCTCCACTCACCACACCACTCACCCCTCCACTCACCCACCACTCACCCTCCACTCACCACACCACTCACCCCTCCACTCACCACATCACTCACCCCTCCACTCACCACACCACTCACCCCTCCACTCACCACATCACTCACCCCTCCACTCACCACGTCACTCACCCCTCCACTCACCACGTCACTCACCCCTCCACTCACCACACCACTCACCACTCACCACTCCACTCACCCCTCCGCTCACCACTCCACCCACCCCTCCACTCACCACACCACTCACCACACCACTCACCCCTCCACTCACCACACCACTCACCCCTCCACTCACCACACCACTCACCCCTCCACTCACCACCCCACTCACCACGTCACTCACCACTCCACTCACCCCTCCACTCACCACTCCACTCACCCCTCCACCACTCCACTCACCCTCCACTCACCCCTCCACTCACCACACCACTCACCCGTCCACTCACCACACCACTCACCCCTCCACTCACCACCTCACTCACCCTCCACTCACCACCCACTCACCACACCCCTCACCCCCCCCCCGCATCCCTCACCCCACCATCCCTCATTGCACAAGTTGCCCGCAACCGGTTGATTGCGTAAGTTGCCTGCAATCGGTTGATTGCGCAAGTTGCCCGCAACCAGTTGCGCAAGTTGCTCGCAACCGATGTATCACGCAAGTTGCTCGCAACCGATGTATCACGCAAGTTGCTCGCAACCGGTTGATTGCCCAAGTTGCCCGCAAGCGGTTGATTGCACAAGTTGCCCGCAACCGGTTGCGCAAGTTGCTCGCAACCGATGTATCACGCAAGTTGCCCGCAAACAGTCGATTGCGCATGTCGCCGGCGACTGGTTGCAGGAGACCTCCACACGCGAGCAGTTCGGTTGCATGCAACCAGTCGGTGTGCAACTGGTTTCTCAGGTATGAACTCGTAGGCACAGGCGCAGCCCTGCAAGTGCCAGGGCTTGAACTCTCACCAGAGGTCGCAAACGGGTTTTGATTCCTTACCCGTACCCGTACCCGGCCGCACCAGGGTCGCAAACGTGTACCCGTACCCTACCCGTACCCGGCCGGGTATTGGGTAGGGTACGGGTAACGGTACCCGATTGCGACCTCTGGGATGAAGCCACGTTGCAGGCGCGGGTGGGTTGATTCTAGGAACTTGAATTGTGAGAAGAGACAAGACGTTGGGAAATGAGTGACAAACGGTGACTCACCAGTGACTCACGGCCTACCCGTACCCGGCCGCACCAGGGTCGCAAACGGGTACCCGTACCCGCTCACTCTCTCTCGCTCACTCTCTCTCTGCACGCAGCCCTTCTCGCAGTCCGACGGCCTCCGACGGGTAGATCATAACTGCATGAAGAGCTCTCCCCGTGGTGTCGCGTGGAATTTGTCTCTGGTTCTTTCGGTTTCTCCCTCCGCATTCGGAAGCAATGCGCGCAATACCTGCAGTCATAATGCAAACAAAAAACATAACTCTGATAATGTATGCACTGGCCTTGAAGTTGATTGGTCCACACCCGAGACAGCTTTCCTTAGAGCCTAGTCTCACATGGTGTTGGACCAGACGACGTCAAAAGGCGCACAACTCAAAGACAATGCACCATCAGAGTATGAGAGCTCGGGGTAAGCATTTACACCATTGGAACCTCATTTGCCGGTAGAAAAATATGATAATTGTTTTTTTACCCTTCCATCTGGCAACAAAACTGACACCTTTTTTTACAAGGAGTCATGTTTGCATAGACCACAATACCTGCAGTCGTAATGCAAACAAAAAACACAACTCTGATAATGTATGCACTGTCCTTGAAGTTGATTGGTCCACACCCGAGACAGCTTTCCCTAGAGCCTAGTCTCACATGGTGTTGGACCAGATGACGCCAAAAGGCGCTCTATACATTGCGATGATGATGATGAGCCGCTTGCTTGAGTTGTCATTTGTGGCCAGGACACTTCTGTAAAAGAGCTGCGAGGCTAGATTTGAAGTTTTCGTGACTGCAGGGATCCATACGCGTTAGTTCTTTCGGTAAAGTCACGTCGGTGAAAATTAAAAATTAAAATAAAAAATATAAAATTTTATAATAATAATTCGTTTTTTTTTGCTGTGGTTGTCTCACCTGATGACGGAAGCTTGTGTTGCGCCCGAAACGTCGTGATTTAATTTAGTTATTTCTATATCCTTGGTTCTTTCGGTAAAGTCACGTAGAAGGGAAATAATAAAATAATAAAAATTTAATGTAATAAAATACAATTCTCACAGTCACGAAAGCTTTAAATCGAAAATTAAATCGAAAAATTCATCATCACATTATATCCAATTCGCATTCGCCATTCAATACAAAAATGTGTTCCCTGTAATACATTGATCATTGCGTTCTATCCAATTCGCATTCCGCTTTATATACAAAAATGTGTTCCTTGTTATGCATTAATCATCGCATTGTATCCAACTCTCATTCGCCGTTATATACACAAATGTGTTCCTTGTAATACATTCATCATCGCATTGAATCCAATTCGCGTTGTCAAAAACAAAACGCAGCGTTATAGAACAGACTTGTACATATCTCGCTTACCTGGTAAAATCAAAATAGTAGTTGAGTTTTATTAAAGATGTGTTCCCTGTAATGCATTCATCATCGCGTTCTACACAACTCTCATTCGCCGTTATATACACAAATGTGCTCTTGGTTCTTTCGGTAAAGTTGCAACAGCAAGCGACCGTCTTTGTTTTGCGATCGAAACGTCGTGATCTATTTTGTCATCGCTGCAACCCATCACGGTTCTAGGTCTCCGTATTCTTATGCGGGGAAATTGAGTTTGCAGGTCCACGCGGCCTGCAGCCGTTTCAATGCGGGCAACACAACTACACAACTTTGTGTCTCTGTGTTTCTTTCGGTAAAGTCACGTAGGTAGATAAAAATGAACCCGTAAAAACAAAGTTTTTCACTATAAATCCTTTATATGCGTGGCGGCTAGAGTCCTCTCGTTCTAGCTTGAGATGGCTGCCACATATGGGTCAGATGATTGCCTGCCACCATTAAGAAATTGGTAATTAAATATAATTTATTTTTTCCTAAAAAGTGTAAAATTTTGGAATTTTTTTCACGAAAATGAATTGTCACGCACAACGAGTCTGTGTGCAAAATGTCAGCTCGATTGGATCACGGGAAGTGGGTTAAAAAACGACCGAAAGATTTGCACGGTCGAAGCGCGCAAGCAAGCAAGCACGCAAGCAAGTGAACTTAATATAAAGGATTTAAAACATTTAAATAAATCACGACGTTTCGATTGCAACACAAGCAATCATCATCAGTGGGAAACCACAGCAAGAGCATTTTCTTGCTTTTGTGGTTTTCCCACCTGTGGTTTTCCCACCTGATGATGATCGCTTGTGTTGCAATCGAAACGTTGTATTTATTTTATTTTCTACCCACGTGACTTTACCAAAATAATCAAAGATGATCGATTCCTGCAGTCACGAAAGCTTCAAATCAAGATGCAAAATGTGTTCCCTGTAATACATTAATCATCGCATTGTATTCAATTCTCATTCGCCGTTATATACAAAATGTGTCCCCTGTAATACATTAATCATCGCGTTGTATCAAATTCGCGTTATGAAAAACAACACGCGTGGTTATAGAACAGACTTGTATATATCTCGGATCTCCTTACCTGGTAAAATAAAAATAGTAGTTGAGTTTTATTGCGAGGTTTAGTGCTGTCCGGGACACCGTGTAGACGTGAGTAGGTAGCCGGTGATTGGTTAAAATTCGCTACAGCCAAAGGGAAAGGCGGAGATTGGTGTGGTGGTGCTGTGCTGAGAATTCCCAATATATGTAACCCTCACGTCACTACCTCATATTAAACACATTCCTGCGGAGGGAGCTGGTAGGAACGTCGGGTTGCACGGTCAATGGCCAGGGTCAACGGCGGCGTGGTGTATTCCGCAAATATGCCCGACTGTGAGGGCGGGCACAAGCCGGCGTGAGTAGGTGAAACGTTGAGTTTTATAAGGGCACCACGGGGTGACCAGCTCCTCCCCACCCACCCAGCCCCACCCCTCCCAGCCCCACCCTCCCCACCCAGCCCCTCCAACCCTCCCACCCAGCCCCTCCCACCCAGCCCACCCTCCCACCCAGCCCCTCCCCACCCTCCCTCCCCATTCAGCCCCTCACTCCCCACCCAGTCCCTCCCTGCACAACGGACGGACACAATAATCCCCTGTGGGCTGGTGTAACCAGGAGGTTCCTACCAGTATAATTACTGCACTCTGTGACCCGTTTTGAGGCGCAAGTTGTCCCTTTTGCAAAGGTCACATTTGGTGTTTGAAATCTACACCTTGAAGTCCATTTCTATCAACAACAAAAAAAACTCGCTTTGCTTTCCAGCAGAGCCTTCGGAGAGCGTGCGCTGCTGACAGCACTTGCCCCGAGGCTACGCGGGGATCTTTGTCTTTGTTGGTGGCTGTTTGCGGAGGAACTTTGTCAGAGGAAAGTGGCACTTTGCTCTCCGTTGTCCGTGCAGTCTGCAACTTCTGGCCAGTGTCGGATTATCCCCCTCGGCGGGTATAAAAGGGGAGACGCACGGGAGACTCGGGGCTGTTGTAGTGGGGGTCTCCCAAGGGTGGCACAGTCGGGTACAGATATTTTGCTGTGACGGTTTCACCTGAAGACGGAAGCTTGTGTTGCCTCCGAAACGTCGTGATTTTTAATGTTTAATTTTTATTAATTTTAATTTCATTTTTTACCTACGTGACTTTACCGAAAGAACTACGAGTATGAATCCTTGCAGTCACGAAAGCTTCAATCTAGAATCACTCTTAATATGTTCGTAAATATTTTAGCAAAAAAAAAATGTACTTTCATAAATCGAGAAATCCTTTTTAAAAAATTGTCCCATAAACTCGTGTTCCGAAAGAACGCCTCCTGCCGATTTGTAAAATGTTTTTAGCCGCCAATTTTTAGAGTGGTAAATTTTACGAGTTTTAATCCGACAGTTAACAGTGCAAACTTCCAAGAAATATCGTGTTTATTCTCAAAAACAAACTGTTAAAGGAATATTAATCGACACACGGTTGTTAATATGAAATCAAAACCCAGACAAACGCACACCGGGGCTTCCAATGTAGCCCGTTCACCTTGTAAAACCATGAGCATTAAGAACTCCGTCATTAACAATATTGTCATTTCATTTTTCAAATGTGACCCAAATCACCTCGTAATCAGACGATTGCATCTTCGTCGTATATCCATCTCTCCTCAAAAATAGAATAACTTTAGTTAGTTTAACACATCCCATCAGCCACACGCACGGCTTTCTGTAAGTGAATAGCTTTCAACGGCATTGAATCAGAATATGTATTTATACTGGAGGAATCTGATAAGCTATGAAGCTCTTTTTGAACGCATATTTGGCATCTCATCAGCAAAGCCAGGCTCTGCTTAAACCAATGCCGGTGAACTGCCGGATGAGAACTGGTTTCGACTATCAGTGTCTCACCAGCAAAGCCAAGCTTGCTTCAACCAATGTTGATAATTGTTTTTTTTACTGACACCTTTTTCACAAGGAGTCATGTTTGCATAGACCACAATACCTGCAGTCATAATGCAAACAAAAACCACAACTCTGATAATGTATGCACTGTCCTTGAAGTTGATTGGTCGACACCCGAGACAGCTTTCCTTAGAGCCTAGTCTCTCACATGGTGTTGGACCAGATGACGCCAACCAATGTTGATTCACTCAAGCTTTATACTGAATCGATGCTGCTGAAATTGTGGGTTGTTATTTGGAGAGACTAATACGTGAAGGAGACATCATCGTCTGATGGTCTTTTTTGTTTATATTCGCCACATCGCCCCCAGCGATTGATGTACAAATCACCTCAGATTATTGTTATTATATATATTAAAAAATCACCTCAGAAACAAACGCACGCTACCGACATCCGGCCATGATGAACCAACACTGCATATTTGTCGCAAACGCACACTCAGTTAAACTTTTAGACAAATATCCTTTCATTCGCGAGCAAAGAGCCTACCAAATGTTGATTTTGTCACAAAAATAGTTTTTTGGTCGCCGCCATTTTTGTTTCTGCGACGCCATTTTCTTTTCTACGACGCCATTTTGTTACTTTGGCGGGAGAGAAAAAAAACACGTTTTTTAAAAATTTCCTCAACCGCGATAATGTTTCTCTTGCGGGGTTATAGGGTTGTTCCAAGTTCGTAGCAACAATAACAATCATTAAAAACAGTTGCGCAACCACCATCGTCTTCATAAACTTCTTCATCTTGTGTCTCGGTTAACATTCTTCACGTTACCCTCCCTCACGCCGTCTCTTTCCCGCCATTTCTTTGCGTAAGAAAGTCACGTAACAGCCTCAGAACTCGTTTTTTTCCCTTCTGTTTCCGCCCTCCGGATATACATTTACCGTCTCCTTCTGCAAATGGGCAGCTTCCTCCTTCTTGCGAAATAAAATATATAATAATAAACACAACTCCCGCAAATGCGTGGCGTGGGTTGCCTCAAAAGTTGGAGGTTTCCTATAAAATAAAACACAAACACACAAAAAAGAGAATTAGAGAACTAATACCTACATACGTACACATATACACAGAACAAATACCTACATACGTACATACATACACAAAACAAATACCTACATACGTACACACATACACAGAACTAATACCTACATACGTACACACATACACAGAACAAATACCTACATACGTACACACATACACAGAACAAATACCTAATACGTCACACATACACACATACGTACACAATATGCACATATACATACATATTGACATACATACATACACACATATACATAATACAAAGACAAAGATCCCCCGTGTAGCCTTCACAGACTGTAGGGGCAAGTGCTGTTAGCGAGCACCTATGAGGCAACGGTGACCAGCACCACGCCCGACCGCCTTTGTCTCCCTAGTGACGATGTCACACCGCACCAGGTACTCATTTGAGGCTGAGTCGACCTAGGGGAGGCCTAGCATCGTTCTGGTGTTGGTGGCCGTGAGCGGGAATCGAACTCGGGTTGGTAGCACAGCGCGCTAACCACCACCACCGCTCCCCACAACATACATACTATATACATCACACATATATCATACAACATATCACACATATACAAGCAGTATACATACGTAAAAAACNTACATACACATTCCAACAAAACATATCGCGCACTGTACCGTAACGTGTTGTACACANATAGTAATCGTTGTACCGTGTTGTGCTTGTGTTTGACACTTGTGTTGTGGAACGTGTGATGTTCGTGTGTGTGTGTGTGTAAGTGTGTGTGTGTACACACTGTCTTGATCAGTGGTTGTGTGTGTAAGTGTTGTTGACACACTGTGCGTTGCATGCGTGTGTGATTTGTGTGTGTGTTGTGTGTGACTGTGNGTGTCAAGTGTGTGTGTGTGACATGTGTATGTGTATGAAGTGTGTTTGTGACTGTGTGTGTGACACTGTGTAGTTNTGTGTGTGTGTATGTATGTGTTGTCTGTGTGTCACACTGGTCGTACTGTGGTATGTGTGTGTGTGTGTGATACACAGTGCGTGTGTGGACTGTGTGTGNGTGACTGTGTGTGTATGTGTTGTAAGTGTGGTGGTAAGTGGTGTATGTAANTGTGTGTGTAAGTGGTGTGTAGTGGTGATGTATGGTGGTGGTAAGTGTGGTGGTAAGTGTGNGTGTGTAAGTGTGTGTACACACGTGGTGGTATGTGTGTGTGTTGTGGTGTGTATGTGTGTGTGGACACGTGGTGTGTGTGTATAGTGGTGTGTATGGTGTGTAGTGTGTGTGTGTAAGTGTGTGTGTGTAAGTGTGTGTCACAGTGGTGTGTTGTTGTGTAAGTGGTGGTAAGTGTTGTGGTAAGTGTTGTAGTGTATTGGTGTAAGTGGTGGTGTAAGGTGTGTGTAGTGGTGGTGTAAGTGTGTGTAGCACACGTGTGTGTGTATGTGTGTGTAAAGTTGTGGTGTGTATGTGTGGTACACGTGGTGGTACCGGTGGTGTATGTAATGGTNTGTGGTAAGTGTTGTTGTGGTAGTGTGNGTAAGTGTGGTGTGTCGGTGGTGGTGTCACGTGTGTGTGTGTACACGTGTAAGTGNGTGTGTGTGTACACGTGTGTGTGTGTACAGTGTGTGTGTGTCACGTGTGTGTGTGTAAGTGCGTGTGTGTGTGTAAGTGCGTGTGGTGTGTAAGTGCGTACCGCACTTAGTCGCACACAATCCCCCTGCCCGGCATCCCTCCCGCCCTCGGCCTTGGCCGTGGCCAGGTAGAGCTTCCCGCCGGGACACGCGCACAGCTCGTGCACACCNTCGGGGGCACGGGGACCTGCCCCGGGTGGCCACCACCACCACCACCACCGCCACCACCACCACCACCGCCACCACCACCGCCGCCGCTGCTGCTGCTGCTGCCCGTGGGAGGTTTGGCACCCGGATCGTCTCCGAGTCCAGCACGATCTGCCCTCGAAGACCACAACAGCAAACAGGTAGGTGTGTGTGTACAGGTGTGTGTACAGTGTGTGCAGGTGTGTGTAGTGTGTGTGTCCAGGTGTGTGTNGTTGTGTGTGTGTACAGGTGTGTCAGGTTGTGTGTANAGGTGTGTGTACAGGTGTGTGTACAGGTGTGTACAGGTGTGTGTGTACAGGTGTGTGTGTACAGGTAACAGGTGTGTGNGTGCAGTGTGTGTGTGTACAGTGTGTGTAGGTGTGTACATGTGTGGGTGTGTGTGNGTGTGTGTGNGTGTGTGTGTACTGGTGTGNACAGGTGTGTGTGCAAGGTGTGTCAGTGTGTGTACAGGTGTGTGTGTCAAACAGTGACCCTTGTGTGTACAGGTGTGTGTACAGNTGTGTGTACAGGTGTGTGTGTACAGGNGTGTACANGTGTGTGTGTGTACAGGTGTGTACATGTGTGTGCGCATGTGTANGTGTGTACAGGTGTGTGTGTGTGTACGTGTGTGGGTGTGTGTGTAGGTGTGTGTGTACATGTGTGGTGTCTTGTATGTGTGGTGTCGTGTGTGTGTGNGTGTGTGTGTGTGTGTGTGTGTGTGTGCAGCGGTGTGTGTGTGTACATGTGTGCAGGTGTGTGTGTACAGGTGTGTGTGTGTGTACAGGTGTGTGTGTACAGGTGTGTGTGTGNAAGTGTGTGTGTGTAAGGTGTACAGGTGTGTGTGTGCGTGTGTGTGTGTACAGGTGTGTGTACAGGTGTGTGTACAGGTGTGTGTACAGGTGTGTACAGGTGTGTGTACAGGTGTGTGTACAGGTGTGTGTACAGGTGTGTGTGTACAGGTGTGTGTGTGGTGTGCAGGTGTGTGCGTGCAGGTGTGTGTACAGGTGTGTGTGCAAGTGTGTGTGTGTCTGTATGGGGAGCGGTAGTGTAGCGGTTAGCGCGCTGCGCTATGAACCCGGCGGACTAAGTTCGATTCCCTCTCACGGCCATTGTTGGCGACGATTATCTGAACCAGTCATGGGCGTCCCCTAGGTCGACTCAGCCTCAAATGAGTACCTGGTGTGGTGTGTAAACATCACCACTGGGGAGACAAAGGCGTGGTGTTGGCCACCCACCCCTCGTGTGCCGTTCCGGCCTTCATAGGTGCTCGCTAACAGCACTTGCCCCTACAGTCTGCTAAGGCTATATGGGGTTCTTTGTCTTTGTGTGTGTGTAACACAACTCCTGTATTATTGCTGGAAAGGGTCAAACCTCATTTTTATAGATTGATAGTGGGCAAGGGAGGTCCCACGACTCGGGCTGAACGATTAATCGATTTCAAATCGACTAATCGCAATTTGAAACAATAAGATTAACATATCACAAAGTCTGCGATTATTTTTTTGCGATTTGAAAAGTCCTATTACAATACTTTCTTATTGGGATTGTTTAATGTTTTATTTTTCGATTTAAAGCTTCTTTCGTGACTGCAGGGATTCATCTTCTTGGTTCTTTCGGTAAAGTCACGTAGAAGGGAAGTAATAAAATAATAAAAATTAAACGCAACAAAATAATTCTCACGACGTTTCGGCCACAACGCAAGCAGCTGTCTTCAGGTACAGGTCTGTCAGAGTCTGCCTTCTCGACAGACCTGTTCTTCACCTGAGGATGGCTGCTTGCGTTGTGGCCGAAACGTCGTGAGAATTATTTTATTATGTTTTATTTTTATTATTTTATTACTTCCCTTCTACGTGACTTTACCGAAAGAACCAGAAGATGAAGCCAGACTTTAAAAAATGTAATCGCAAATCAAATCGCACTCGAAATATCTGTCAGAAAAAAATCCCAATTAGAGATTTTCCCCAAATCGCCCGACCCACAAGCAGAGGTCGCAACCGTGTACCCGATACCCGTACCCTACCCGATACCCGGCTACCCGTACGGGTCCGTTTGCGACCCTGGTGCGGCCGGGTACGGGTACGGGTAGGCCGTGAGTCACTGGTGAGTCACCGTTTGTCACTCATTTCCCAACGTCTTGTCTCTTCTCACAATTCAAGTTCCTAGAATCAACCCACCGCGCCTGCAACATGGCTTCATCCCAGAGGTCGCAATCGGGTACCCGATACCCGTACCCTACCCGTACCCGGCCGGGTACGGGTAGGGTACGGGTACGGCCGGGTACGGGCACCCATTTGCGACCTGGTGCGGCCGGGTACGGGTAAGGAATCAAAACCCGTTTGCGACCTCTGCTGAGCACTGCCCCGCCACCTCTGGTCCATTCCTGAATTGTTCCTTAGCCGGACGGTGCGTGAACGTACGTGGCCAACAGTGCCAATCAGAGGCGCGGTTTAAGGACAACAAACTAAACACAACAATACGTTTTAAAGAAACGAGTTTGTCAATGATAATTGTTTTTTTACCCTTTTATCTGGCAACAAAACTGACCCTTTTTTTACAAGGGTCATGCTTGCATTGACCACAATACCTGCAGCCGTAATGCAAACAAAAAACACAACTCTGATAATGTATCGCACTGTCCTTGAAGTTGATTGGTCCACACCCGAGACAGCTTTCCTTAGAGCCTAGTCTCACATGGGTTGGACCAGATGACGTCAATTTCAAGGACAGTGCATACATTATCAGAGTTGTGTTTTTTGTTTGCATTCCGACGCAGGTATTGTGGTCAATGCAAACATGACTCCTTGTAAAAAAGGTGTCAGTTTGTTGCCAGATAAAAGGGTAAAAAAATATCATATTTTTTTTCTTCAGGCAAATGAGGTTCCAATGGTGAGTTTATCAATTTTGGTGACGACGACAACGATTTAGAAGTGCACAGCTCCCAATGGCTTCCAAATATCGGAAGGGAAGAGCGTTCCAGACGGCCGCGATGTCAACATCAACCACCACCATCATCATCATCACCGTGCACGCGTGTTTGTCGAACTTCTTTCGCACCGTACGTAGCCGACCTTGCTAATCGGTGGTGCGTGCCTCCAACGCAACAACGTGTGAGCGCTCTTTCCAAACCCATCGGCCACACGATGTGCTGCGAGTGAATCATCTCTCTCTCGCCCGGTCTCCCCTTCTCTCTCCTTGTCACCGTGCCATTCCGTTCCCTCTCTCCCGCGTGTCTCCCTCCTTGTGTGTCCTCTCCCCGTGTCTCTCTCCCCGTGTCTCTGTCCCCGTGTCTCTCTCCCCGTGTCTCCCCGTGTCTCCGCGTGTGTCTCTCCCCGCGTGTCTCCCTCCTTGTGTTTCTCTCTCCCCGTGTCTCTCTCCCCGTGTCTCTGCGTGTCTCTCTCCCCGTGTCTCCCCGTGTCTCCGCGTGTGTCTCTCCCGCGTGTCTCCCTCCTTGTGTGTCTCTTTCCCCGTGTCTCTCTCCCCGTGTCTCTGCGTGTCTCTCTCCCCGTGTCTCCCCGTGTCTCCGCGTGTGTCTCTCCCCGCGTGTCTCCCTCCTTGTGTGTCCCTCTCCCCGTGTCTCTCTCCCGTGTCTCTGTCCCCGTGTCTCTCTCCCCGTGTCTCCCCGTGTCTCCGCGTGTGTCTCTCCCCGCGTGTCTCCCTCCTTGTGTGTCTCTTTCCCCGTGTCTCTCTCTCCGTGTCTCTCTCCCCGTGTCTCACCATGTCTCCCCGTGTCTCTCTCCGTGTCTCTCTCCGCGTGTCTCTCTCCCCGTGTCTCTCTCTCTCCGTGTCTCTCNGTGTCTCTCTCCGTGTCTCTCTGTCTGTCTCTCCTCTCCCTGTCTCTGTGTCTCTCCGTGTCTCTCCCGTGTCTCTCTCCCCGTGTCTCCCCGTGTCTCCCCGTGTCTCTCTCCCGCGTGTCTCTCTCCCGCGTGTTTCTCTCCCCGCGTGTCTCCCCGTGTCTCCGTGTCTCCCTCTCTCCCCGTGTCTCTCTCCCCGTGTCTCCCTCTCCCTCCCCGTGTCTCCCGCGTGTCTCTCTCCCGCGTGTCTCTCTCTCCCGCGTGTCTCCCGTGTCTCCGTGTCTCCGCGTGTCTCTCTCCCCGTGTCTCTCTCCCCGTGTCTCCCCGTGTCTCGGTGTCTCCCCGTGTCTCTCTCCCCGCGTGTCTCTCTCCCCGCGTGTCTCTCTCCCCGCGTCCCCGTGTCTCCGTGTCTCCGCGTGTCTCTCTCACGGCTCCGTCCCGCGACTCCAGCGTGAGGTCCTGGCGGCACGAGGCGCGCACGTCCCCCGCGTCGGCCTGCAGCACCACGCCCTGCGGAGCGTCCAGCCACAACGCCCTCGTGGGGGACTCCAGCCTGGTGCAGCCACAACACCACCACCACAGGGTCAACACCACCACCACCACCACAGGGCCAGCCACACCACCACCACAGAGTCAGCCACACCACCACCACAGGGCCAGCCACACCACCACCACCACAGGGTCAGCCACACCACCACCACAGGGCCAGCCACACCACCACCACAGGGCCAGCCACACCACCACCACCACAGGATAGACACACCACCACCACCACAGGGTCAGCCACACCACCACCACCACAGGGTCAGCCACACCACCATCACCACCATAACCACCACCACAGGGTCAGCCACACCACCACCACCACCACAGAGTCAGCCACACCACCACCACCACCACAGGGCCAGCCACACCACCACCACCACCACCACAGGGCCAGCCACACCACCACCACCACCACAGGATAGACACACCACCACCACCACAGGGCCAGCCACACCACCACCACCACCACCACAGGGCCAGCCACACCACCACCACCACAGGGTCAGCCACACCACCATCACCACCATCACCACCACCACAGGGTCAGCCACACCACCACCACCACCACAGAGTCAGCCACACCACCACCACCACCACAGGGCCAGCCACACCACCACCACCACCACAGGGATAGACACACCACCACCACCACAGGCCAGCCACACCACCACCACCACCACAGGCCAGCCACACCACCACCACCACCACCACTGGGATAGACACACCACCACCACCACCACAGGGCCAGCCACACCACCACCACCACAGGGCCAGCCACACCACCACCACCACAGGATAGACACACCACCACCACAGGGCCAGCCACACCACCACCACAGGATAGACACACCACCACCACCACCACAGGGCCAGCCACACCACCACCACCACAGGGATAGACACACCACCACCACCACCACAGGGCCAGCCACACCACCACCACAGGGCCAGCCACACCACCACCACCACAGGATAGACACACCACCACCACCACCACAGGGCCAGCCACACCACCACCACCACAGGGATAGACACACCACCACCACCACCACAGGGCCAGCCACACCACCACCACAGGGCCAGCCACACCACCACCACCACAGGGATAGACACACCACCACCACGCCCTGCGGAGCGTCCAGCCACAACGCCCTCGTGGGGGACTCCAGCCTGGTCTGGCCACACCACCACCACCACCACAGGGTACAGCCACACCACCATCACCACCATCACCACCACCACAGGGTCAGCCACACCACCACCACCATCACCACCATCACCACCACCACCATCACCACCACCACCATCACTACCACCACCACCACTATCACCATCATCACCACCATCACTACCATCATCACCACCATCACCACCACCACCATCACCACCATCACCACCACCATCACCACCATCACCACCACTTCATCATCACCACCATCACCACCACCACCACCATCACCACCACCACCACCACCATCACCACCACCATCACCACCCACCCCACCACCATCACCACCACCCACCATCACCACCACCACCACCACCATCACTCATCACCACCACCACCACCACCATCACCATCACCACCATCACCACCACCACCACCATCACCACCACCACCACCATCACCACCATCACCACCATCACCACCACCACTCTGGGTACCTGAGATGCTTGAACGGCTCTGCTCTGACTTGCGGCGTTTGGATCGAATGTTCAAATAAGGCACCTTCAGCTCCTGCAACAAACCAGCATCATCATCATTACAATCATCATCAGCAGCATCATCATTACAATCAGCAGCAGCATCATCATTACAATCAGCAGCAGCATCATCATCAGGAGCGTTAGAATCGGCAGTGTCATTAATACCAGCATCACGCCTGTGCGTGTGCACGACATGACGCGTGCACACGCCTGTGCGTGTGCACGCGTCACGTGACGTGTGTGCACGTCACGTGACGCGTGTACACGTCACGTGACGCGTGCACACGTCACGAAGCGCGTGTGCGCGACGCCGTGATGTGGCGACGTCAAAGACGCGGGGGGGAGGCCCCCAAAGTGAGGAGGGAGGAGGAGGAGGGGGAGGGGAGGGGAGGGATGGGGAGGAGGAGGAGAGAGGGAGGGGGGAGGGGAGGAGGGAGGGGGGAGGGGAGGGGAGGAGGAGGGAGGAGAGAGGGAGGGGGAGGGAGGGGGAAGGGGAGGGGAGGAAGGGAGGGAGGGAGGAGGGGGAGGGAGGGAGGAGGAGGGGGGAGGGGGAGGGGCTTACCGAGCACTCGCAGTCGATCGGCTCCCACCACCACCTCCGAGTCTTCGGCCGAGAACAGAAACTTGCCGGAGCTCGAGGTCACTTGGAAGCGCTTCGTGTTCGCCTGCACCGAGTCCGGCCCTGCGGATGACGACGATGACGACGACGATGACGACGATGATGACGATGACAACAATGACGATGATGACAACAATGACGATGACGACAATGACGACGCCGACGATGACGACGATGATGACGATGACAACAATGACGATGACAACAATGACGATGACGACAATGACAATGATGACAACAATGACGATGACGACAATGACGACGCCGACGATGACGACGATGATGATGATGACAACGATAACGATGACGACGACGATGATGATGGTGGGTGAGTGGGTGAGTGAGTGAGCGAGCGGGTGAGCGAGTGAGTGAGTGAGCGGGTGAGCGAGTGAGTGAGTGAACGAGTGGGTGAGCGGATGAGCGAGTGAGTGAGCGAGCGGGTGATCGGGTGAGTGAGTGAGTAAGCGAGCGGATGAGTGAGTGAGCGGGTGAGTGAGTGGGTGAGTGAGCGAGCGGGTGAGCGGGTGAGTGAGTGTGCGCGGGTGAGCGAGTGAACGGGTGAGTGAGTGAGTGAGTGAGTGAGCGAGTGAGTGAGCGAGTGCGTGAGCGAGTGAGTGAGCGGGTGAGTGGGGAAGTGAGTGAGTGAGCGAGTGAGTGAGCGAGTGAGTGAATGAGCGGGTGAGCGGATGAGTGAGTGATTGAGTGAGTGAGTGAGTGAGCGGGTGACTGAGCGAGTGAGTGAGCGGGTGAACGTGAGCGGTAGTGTGGGCGGGGGGTGAGTGAGTGAGTGAGTGAGCGAGTGAGCGGNTGAGTGAGTGAGTGAGTGAGCGGGTGAGTNGGTGAGTGAGTGAGTGAGCGAGTGGTGAGTGGGTGAGTGAGTGAGTGAGTGAGCGAGCGAGCGAGTGAGTGAGTGAGTGAGTGCAGGTGTAGCGAGTGAGTGAGTGAATGAGTGGGTGAGCGGGTNAGCGAGTGAGTGAGCGAGCGGGTGAGCGGGTGAGTGAGTGAGTAAGCGAGCGGATGGGTGAGCGGGTGAGTGAGTGGGTGAGTGAGCGGGTGAGCGGGTGAGTGAGTTGTGAGTGAGTGAACGGGTGAGTGAGTGAGTGAGTGAGCGAGTGAGTGAGCGAGTGAGTGAGCGGGTGAGTGAGTGAGTGAGCGAGTGAAGTGAATGAGCGGGAAATGACGTGGTGACGGGTGAGTGAGTGGATGAGTGAGTGAGCGGGTGAGTGAGTGAGCGACGGGTGCGGTGAGTGAGGGAAGGAGTGAGCGNGTGAGCGGTGAGTGGTGAGTGAGTGAGCGAGTGAGCGAGTGAGTGAGCGGGTGAGTGAGTGAGCGAGTGACGCTCACCCACGACCATCTGCCCGGTCACGACCCAGCTGGTCCCGTGAGTTGACCGTCACGTTCTGGCACTGCACCAGCAGGGCGCTGTCCTGTGACGCACACAAAGACAAAGATCCCCCGTGTAGCCTCAACAGACTGTAGGGGCAAGTGCTGTTAGCGAGCACCTATGAAGGCCGGCACGGCACACGAGGGGGTGGGTGGCCCGCACCACACCCGGCCGCCTTTGTCTCCCCAGTGCCGATGTTTACACACCGCACCGGGTACTCATTTGAGGCTGAGTCGACCTAGGGAGGCCTAGGACCGGTTCAGATTATCGTCACCGGTGTTGGCCGTGAGCGGGAATCGAACTCGGATCGCCAAGTGCATAGCGCAGCGCGCTAACCGCTACACTACCGCTCCCCACACAGACACATACAGTGACACACACACACACAGTGACACACACACACACACACACACACACACACACACACACACACACNGACACACACAGACACACACACACAGACACACACACACAGACACACACAACACACANAGACACANACACACACACACAGACACACACACAACACACACAGACACAACAGTACACACACACACACACACAGACACACACACANACACACACACAGACACACACACAGTGAACACACAGACACACACACGCACAGTGACACAACACAACACAAGACAGCACACAAGACAGCACACAAGACACACACACAACACACGCACAGACACACACACACAGACACACACACACNGTATAGTACACACACACACAGACAGTGTTNCACACACACACACACACACACACCACACANCACACANATANCAACCACACACACAGACACTCACACACTACACACACAGACAGACACACACAGTACACACACCAGACACAAATCCCCTATAGCCTTAACAGACTGTACAATGCTGTACGACACAATACACGGTCACGAGGGGTGCACACCACGCCCGACCGCCTTTGCTCCCAGTGCGATGTTACACACCGCATCAGTACTCATTTAAGGCTGAGTGTCGACCTAGCCAGGATTCAGATAACGTCACTTGTCAGCCGTGACGGGAATGAACCGGGTCGCGGTTTAGCGANCGCGCTAACACACTACCGCTCCCACNCACNGACACACACACACACCACACACACACACACACNCCACACACACAGAGTGTTNCACACACACGTCAACNCACNCCACACANACAGTCACACAGCAGACACNCACATTGACACACACAGACACACACACACACACACTTACATGGGCTTACACAGGTGACATTATTTGCACNCACACCACACCACAAGCACAACAGCCACACACACAGCNCAACGCACAACACACACACACACACACANNCACACACACACACACACAGTCACACACACAACACACAACACACACAGNCACACACCACAGCCTACACACAACACACACACACACACACAGCACACCACAGCACACACACACCACACACACACAAGACACACACACACACTCACACACACNCACACTCACAGTGACACACACACACAGACACAACACACACACACACACACACACACAGCACACNGAGACGGGGACAGTGACACACACANGAGTGAGTGAGNCACACCACACAGCGCCAACACACACAGTGTTATACACACACNCACACACACAGAGAGACAGACACAGATCACACACACTGTGAGAGTGACACACACACAGTGACACACACACATGGCCACGCGGCCCGTACGAGTCGTGAGCGGATCTCCTTGGCGTACGGGTGCAAGGAACTCCACTNGCAGACGCAGCCTCCGCATGNGCAGATCCCCATCATCCTGGGCAGCAGCAGCAGCATCAGCAGCATCATCAGCAGCATCATCATCAGCAGCATACAGCATCAGCAGCAGCAGAAGCATCATCATCATCAGCAGCATCAACAGCAGCATTATCAACAGCATCAGCAGCAGCAGCAGCAGCATCAAAATCAGTAACATCATCAGCAGCATCAGCAGCAGCAGCATCATCATCAGCAGCATCATCAGCAGCATCAGCAGCAGCAGCATCAGCATCATCAGCAGCATCATCATCAGCAGCATCAGCAGCATCAGCAGCAGCAGCATCATCATCATCAGCAGCATCAACAGCAGCATTAGCAACAGCATCAGCAGCAGCAGCATCAAAATCATCATCATCAGCAGCATCAGCAGCAGCATCATCATCAGCAGCATCATCAGCAGCATCAGCAGCAGCATCAGCAGCAGCAGCAGCAGCATCATCATCATCAGCAGCAGCAGCATCAGCAGCAGCATCATCAGCATCATCATCAGCAGCATCAGCAGCATCATCAACAGCATCAGCAGCAGCATCAAAATCAGTAACATCATCAGCAGCATCAGCAGCAGAAGCATCATCAGCATCAGCAGCATCATAATCAATAACATCAGCAGCATCATCAGCAGCAGCATCATCATCAGCATCATAATCAGTATCATCACCATCTCTGTCTATGTGTCCAATGCCATCCTGAGCAGCATCAGCAGCAGCAGCATGAACAGCAGCATCATCAACAGCATCATCAGCAGCAGCATCATCAGCAGCAGCATGAGCAGCAGCAGCAGCATCATAATCAGTAACATCACCATCTCTGTCTATGTGTCCAATGCCATCCTGAGCAGCATCATCATCAGCAGCAGCAGCATGAACAGCAGCATCATCAGCAGCAGCATGAGCAGCAGCAGCATCAGTAACATCATCATCTCTGTCTGGGTGCCTCATGCCATCTGGATCAGCAGCAGCATCGTCATCGTCATCAGCGGACACGTGAGCGGGTGAGTGAAGGAGCCGGTGAGTCTGTGAGCGAGTGATTCAGAGAGAGCGAGTGAGCGATATGGCGAGCGCGCGAGTGATCCGGTGAGTGAGCGAGGGAGCAGTTGATTTGACCATTGACCGAGCGAGTGATTCGGTGAGCGAGCAATCCGGTGAGCGAGCGATTTGGTGAGTGAGCGAGGGATCCGGTGAGTCTGTGAGCGAGTGATTCAGAGAGTGAGTGAGCGATATGGCGAGTGAGCGAGTGATCCGGTGAGTGAGCGAGTGATCAAGTGATTTGGCCATTGACCGAGCGAGTGATTTGGTGAGCGAGCGATTGGTGAGTGAGCGATTTGGTGAGCGAGCGATTGGTGAGTGAGCGAGCGATCCAGTGAGTCTGTGAGCGAGTGATTCAGAGAGTGAGTGAGCGATATGGCGAGTGAGCGAGTGATCCGGTGAGTGAGCGAGTGATCCGGTGAGTGAGCGAGGGATCAAGCGATTTGGTGAGCGAGTGATTTGGTGAGCGAGCGATTGGTGAGCGATTTGGTGAGAGAGCGATCTGGTGAGCGAGCGATTGGTGAGCGAGTGAGCGATTTGGTGAGCGAGCGAGCGATCTGGTGAGCGAGCGAGCGATTTGGTGAGCGAGCGATTTGGTGAGCGAGCGATTTGGTGAGCGAGCGATTGGTGAGTGAGCGAGCGATCCAGTGAGCGAGCGATTTGGTGAGCGAGCGATCCGGTGAGCGAGCAATTTGGTGAGCGAGCGAGGGATTTGGTGAATGAGCGATTTGGTGAGCGAGCGAAGGATCCGGTGTGCGAGCGATCCGGTGAGCGAGTGAGCGAACGATCCGGTGAGCGAGCGTGCCCCCCGTCCCCCCCCCCCCACTCACCACGGTGAAGCTCATGACCTTGAGTATCCAGACGGTGAGCGCCAGGTTGAGCACTACGGTGGCCATGAGCAGCAGCACGAGCAGGTAGAGGAAGCGTTTCCTCCACCCGTAGATCCCCACCACCACGGAGGGCGGGGAGGGGCCCCGCCCCGCCCGGACGGGGGACCCGGCCCCCGTGACGCGCGCACGTCCTCACGCGCCATCTGGGGGGCGGGGGGGTCACAGGGAGGGGGGTGACGTCATCGTCCCACGTGTCTCGTGAACGCTCCCAAGTCTCTGATGGTCTCCCACGTCTCCAACTGCCGTCCCGAGTCTCTTCTCACGTGACGATGACGATGACGACGATGATGATGACGTCAGGGTCGGGATCAAACCCACGACCTCCTGTATACCAGGCGAACTCCTTTGCCAGCAACAAAATATACTAACAGGGTTTTTCCCCTTTTGTCTGGCAACAAAACTGACACCTTTTGCAAGGAGTCATGCTTACATTAACCACAATACTTGCAGTCAAATGCAAACAAAAACACAACTCTGATAATAAATGCACTGTCCTTGAAACTGATTGGTCCACACCAGAGACAGCTTTCTTTAGAGCCTAGTCTCATATGGTGTTCGACCAGATGACGCCAAAAGGTGCACAGTTCAAAGACAACGCACCATCAGAGTAATGAGAGCTCGGGATGAGCAGCTACATCATGGGTTATTCTTTGGTTCTTTCGGTAAAGTGACGTATAAAGATAAAATAATAAATTAAATAATAGCATACGACGTTTCGATTGCAACACAAGCAATCATCATCATCAGGTATAATGAAATAGCGACATAAAATCTAACCAGAAATCTATAGACAGACATATAAGCAGACAGACATCACCAAGATACACAGAGAGAGTAACACAGGTACAGAGAGGGGAGATCGTCTCTGTATGCTATTCTTTAATTTATTATTTTATCTTCATACGTGACTTTACCGAAAGAACCAAAGAATAATTCCTGCAGTCACGAAAGCTCCAAAATTAAGATTACATCAGGGGTGTCCGAAGTTTTTGCAACGAGGGCCACATTTGATAAAGTGAAGATACCCGGGGCCAATAGTTCCTTCTGACATTGTTTTAACCACAAAAGTTACGTGAAAATAGACACTGTTTATAAAACAATTTTCATCGTCACAATTAACTTTATTTTTACAAATGACAATGTAACCAAATATAAGCCACTCAGGCAGACGGGAACAACTCTAAAAACGCATATTCTGCCTTTCGTTCAGTCAAATAACATTGAACAAACTGTATAGAATACATACTCTTAGTTCTTTCGGTAAAGTCACGTAGGTAAAAAATGAAATTAAAATTATTAAAAATAAAACAATAAAAATCACGTTTCGGAAGCTTGTGTTGCCTCCGAAACGTCGTGATTTTTAAATCCTTTATATTAAGTTCGCTTGCTTGCTTACGACCGTGCAAATCTTTCGGTCGTTTTTTATTTAAATCCTTTATATTAAGTTCACTTGCTTGCTTGCTTTCGACCGTGCAAATCTTTCGGTCGTTTTTTAACCCACTTCCCGTGATCCAATCGAGCTGACATTTTCCACACAGACTCGTTGTGCGTGACAATTAATGTTCGTGAAAATTTTTTTCCAAATTTTTACACTTTTTAGGACAAAAATATTGTATTTAATTACCAATTGCTTAATGGTGCAATGCAATCATCTGACCCATAGGTGGCAACCATCTCAAGCCAGAGGACGAGAGGACTCTAGCCGCCACGCATATAAAGGATTATAGTGAAAAACTTTTACGGGTTATACTTGTTATTGTTTTATTAATTTTAATTCCATTTTTTACCCTACGTGACTTTACCGAAAGAACTAAGAGTATATGAATCCCTGCAGTCACGAAAGCTTCAAATCTAGAATGTATAGAATACCTTAAATTTCCATGAGTTTTAAATGATGTATTTATTCTGACAGAGCCGGCGAACCATAACTAACATGTTATAAGACCGTAGTTGCGGGCCGTAATTGGCCCGCGGGCCGGACTATGAACATGCCTGAGCTCCGTCATGATCAGCAGCGCCGTGGTTGTTTGTGTAGTGCTGTTAACTACTCGCTGTTCGCAAACTGTGTGAGAGCAGATCATAAACAAGGTTGTCCCGCTCAATAAACGCTCAGGGTCAAATGGGGTGAGGTAGGATCCAAACGCCAGATTGGGAAGGACCAATCGGAGGGTCCACAAGGTGGCCGGGGATTGGACAACCCGGCCACGAACAGGTATAAAAGCCAGATCGCTGAGAGCTCTTGACCAGTTCTGCTACACGAAGACCCAAGACGGCCGAAGACATCTAGGACCCTGGACCAAGCCCTCCAGCCCTTGTCAGGGCTCGGGCTCAGAGTAACCAGTGGTCGGGAGAGATCCCTAGGTCTAGCCAGGGGACGCTGGGAGAGCAGGGAGATTAGATAGCCTGCAATGTCCAGAGGCTTGTACCTTCTGAGGTTAACGGGTGAGGGGACCATATACCCTTAGTGTGATAGGGACTGTGTTATTAAGATAATAAACGGTGTGTGCCATGAAAGACGTTTAGAAGTCCGTCCTTACAACACTACATTTGTGAAAGATGTCGCGACACGAAAACCACCGCCAGTCCGCGACAGACGGCAGCTACGTTGGGTCCCATCGCACTCGTGCGCGCCGACTTATGGGCAGCCCTCACTAAACCCGCACTAAGACACGATCACCCCTCTCTGTGCCTGTGCTACTCTCTCTCTCTCTCTGTATCTTGTCTGCTTATATGTCTGTCTATAGTTTCGTGGTTAGAATTTTTGTCGCTATTTCATTTATATACCTGATGACGATTGCTTTGAGTTGCAATCGAAACGTCGTCGTATGCTATTATTTAATGTATTATTTTATCTTTATACGTGACTTTACCGAGAGAACCAAAGAGTAATTTCTGCAGTCATGAAAGCTCCAAATTTAAGATTAAACCCGCACTAAACTCACACACAAAGATAAAGCTCCCCACCCCCCGTGTAGCCTCCAACAGGCTGGAGGGGCAAGTGCTGTTAGCGAGCATCTACGAAGGCCGGCACGGCACACGAGGGGGTGGGTGGCCAGCACCACGCCCGACCGCCTTTGTCTCTAGATTTGAAGCTTTCGTGACTGCAAGGATTCATAGTCTTAGTTTATTTCGGTAAAGTCACGTAGGTAAAAAATTAAAATTAATAAAAGTAAAATAAAAATAAAATAAAAATCACGACGTTTCGGAGGCAACACAAGCTTCCGTCTTCAGGTGGAACCGTCACAGCCAGATTGCTGTATCAAGTAAGAGACATTTCTCTTTCAGATAATCGCCACAGCACGATTGCTGCATCAAGTGAGTCTCCCAGTGGCGATGTTTGAGGCCGTCCATAAATGACGTCACGCGAATTTGGACGATTTTGACCCCCCCATGTCACGTGACGTTACAAAAAGTCAGACCCCCCCCNTCAAATATGACGTCACAAAGCTCTGCCCCCCACCCACCCAAAAAAAAAACATGCTTCAAATCGCTTTAAACTATTGTCATTGTAGTGCGTGTTTAATGTGGCGCTGCACTCTGATGTTGTAGGAGAAAACATTTATTAAGTCTATTTAATTAAGTAGAACGTGTTGTCTATATTTATTTAAAATTGCGCATTTTTATGTGACGTCACATTTCTCACCCCCCCGCCCCCTCGTCACACATCGTCACAAATGTCTGACCCCCCCCACCCCGCCGAGGTGCGTGACGTCATTTATGGACGGCCACTTTACTACAGACCAGGTACTCGTTTGGGGCTGAGGAGACCTAAGGGAGGCCCAGGACCGGTTCGGATAATCGTCAACGGTGTTGGCCGTGAGCGGGAATCGGACTCGGGTGGCCGGGTTCGTAGCACGGCGTAGCGCTAACCATTGCGCCACCGCTCCCTACTATCATGCCACCCACTCACTCACCCACTCACTCACCCACTCACTCACCCACGCTCTCATTCTCTGTCTCACTCACCCACCCACCCACTCACCCACTCACCTACCCACCCACTCACCCACTCACTCACCCACCCACCCACCTAGCCACTCATCCACTCACTCACCCACTCTCTTACTCTCTCAACCACTCACTCACCCATCCACTCACCCACTCACTCACTCTCTCACTCACCCACTCACCCACTCTCTCACTCTCTTACTTACCACTCACTCACCCACTCAACCACCCACTCACTCACTCAACCACCCACCCACTCACCCACCCACTCACTCACCCACTCACTCACTCAACCACCCACTCATTCAACCACCCACTCACTCCACCACTCACCCACTCACTCTCTCACTCACCTCTCCTCTCTCCCTCTCTCATTAACCCTCTCTATCTCACTCACTCAGCCCTTCACTCTCTCTCACCCACTCACTCTATCACTCACTCACCCACCCACCACTCACTTACTCACTCACCCACTCACTCACCCCTCACTCACTCCCTTAGTCACTCACTCACCCACTCACCACTCACTCCCTNACTCACTCACCCACCTCTCACTCACCCACTCACTTACTCACTCACCANTCACTCACCCTCACTCACTCCCTTAGTCACTCACTCACCCCCTCACTCACCCCCCTCACTCACCCACTCCTCACTCACCCACTCACTCACTCACCCACCACTCACTCACTCACCACTCACCNACTCACTCACTCACCCACTCACTCCACTCACCCACTCACTCACCCACTCACTCACCCACTCACCCACTCACTCACCCACTCACTCACCCACTCTCTCACTCACCCTCACTCACCCCTCACTCACTCTCTCTCACTCTCTCACTCTCCCTCACTCACTCACCCACTCACTCCCTCACTCACTCACCCACTCACTCACCCACTCACCCACTCACTCACCCACTCACCCACTCACTCCACTCACCCACTCACCCACTCACTCAGCCCACTCACTCCCTCACTCACCCACTCACTCACTCTCAGTCACCCACTCACTCACCCACTCACCCACTCACTCACCCACTCTCTCACTCATCCCTCACTCACCCCTCACTCACTCTCTCTCACTCTCTCTCACTCTCTCTCACTCACCCACTCACTCCCTCACTCACTCACCCACTCACCCACTCACTCACCCACTCACCACTCACTCACCACTCACCCACACACCTCACTCACTCACCCACTCACCCACTCACTCACCACTCACCACTCACTCACTCACTCACTCACCCACTCACCCACTCACTCACCCACTCACTCTCTCTCACCCACTCACTCACTCTCAACTCACTCACTCACCACTCACTCACCACTCACTCACTCCCTCACTGACCCACTCACAACAAACAACAACAACCACCACTAACAACAAAACCAACAACAAATACCAAAACCACCACCAACAACAACCAACAACAATAACAACGACCACCACCAACGGCAAGTACCTTCAACTCTGCAGATGGCACAACGCCGCTTCAACAGTGCGCCTGTGCGTGGCGTCTCTCTGTGTCTCTGTGTGTGTGTCTGTGTGTGTCTGTGTGTGTGTGTCTGTGTGTGTGTCTCTCTGTCTCTGTCTGTGTGTGTGTGTCTCTGTGTGTCTGTGTCTATGTGTGTGTCTCTGTGTGTGTCTGTGTGTGTGTGTCTCTGTGTGTCTGTGTGTGTCTCTGTGTGTGNCTCTGTGTCTGTGTGTGTTCTGTGTGTGTCTCTGTGTGTGTGTGTCTGTGTGTCTGTGTGTGTCTCTCTGTGTCTGTGTGTCTGTGTGTGTCTGTGTGTATGTCTGTCTCTCTGTCTCTCTGTGTGTGTGTGTCTCTCTGTCTCTCTGTCTCTGTGTGNCTGTGTGTCTCTCTGTGTGTGTCTCNGTGTGTGTGTCTCTGTGTGTGTGTGTGTGTGTGTGTCTGTGTCTCTGTGTGTCTCTGTGTGTGTGTCTGTGTGTGTGTCTGTGTGTGTGTCTGTGTGTGTGTCTGTGTGTGTCTCNGTGTGTGTGTGTGTGTGTNTGTGTGTGTGNTGTGTCACTCTGTGTGTGNCTCTGTGTGTGTCTGTGTGTGTCTGTGTGTGTGTCTCTGTGTGTGCGTGTGTCTCTGTGTCTGTGTCTCTGCGTGCNTCTCTCTNCGTGTCTTCTCGATCTGTCCGCACAGCCTCTCTATTCCTGTCCGCCTCTCTCTCTCGTGATTATTTTAAGTGCTTCGCTGCCCCCCGGCCTGCCCCCCCCCCTGGCCCTGCCCCCCCCCCGCCCCCCCCCCCGGCCCACGCCGTGAACTCCACCGCCGACTTTGGGGTCGTCCACTGGGGGGTGGGGGAGACGTGCGTCCCACACTGTTCACATCCTAGCGCTGCCTCCTCCCCCTCCCTCCCCCCTCCTCCCCCTCCCTCCTCCTCCTCCTCACTCCCTCCACCCTCCCCTCCTCCTCCTCCCTGCTCCTCCCTCCCTCCTCACTCCCCTCGTACCCCCTCCCATCTCCTCCTCCCTCCCCTCCTCCTCCCTCCCTCCTCCTCCCTCCTCCCCCCTCCTCCTCCTCCTTCCTCCTCCCCCCTCCGCCCCTCTCCTCCTCCTCCTCCCTCCCCCTCCCTCTCCCTCCTCCTCCCCCCTCCTCCCCCTCCCTCCCCCCTCCTCCTCCTTCCTCCCTCCCTCCTCCTCCTCCCTCCCCCCTCCTCCTCCTTCCNCTCCCCCCTCCTCCTCCCTCCCCCTCCTCCTCCTCCCTCCCCCTCCTCCCCCTCCCTCCCCCTCCTCCTCCTCCCCCCCCCTCCTCCTCCCTCCTCCCCCTCCCCCCTCCTCCCCCTCCCCCTCCTCCCCCCTCCTCCTCCTCCCCCCTCCCTCCTCCCCCTCTTCCCCTCCTCCTCCCTCCTCCCCTCCCTCCCCCTCCTCCCTCCTCCCTCCTCCTCCTCCCCCCTCCCTCCTCCCTCCTCCTCACTCCCTCCTCACTCCCTCCCTCCTCCTCCCCCTCCCCCCTCCTCCTCCCCCTCCTCCCTCCCCCTCCTTCCTCCTCTCTCCTCCTCTCTCCTCCTCCCTCCTCCTCCCTCCTCCCTCCCTCCTCTCCCTCCTCCCTCCCTCCTCCCCCCCTCCCCCCTCCTCCTCCCCCCTCCCCCCTCCTTCCCCCTCCTCCCCCCTCCTCCTCCCCCCTCCTCCCTCCCCCTCCTTCCTCCTCCCTCCTCACTCCACCACAAGCACCACCCAACCTCCCACGCCATTCCTTCATCTCCGGAGAAAAAAATACAAAACTCAACTCACTAAGACACAGAGAGACACAGACTCACACAGAGAGACACAGACTCACACAGAGAGACACAGACTCACACAGAGACATAGCATCACACAGAGAGACACATACCCCCACAGAGAGACCCACACACTCACCCACCCACAAACTCACCCACCCACCCACACACTCACCCACACACTCACTCACTCACCCACACACTCACTCACCCACACACCCACCCACACACTCCCCTACACACTCACCCACACACTCACCACCCACACACTCACCCGTACACTCACTCACCCACCCTCACACTCACCCACCCACACACTCCCACACTCACTCACCCACACACCCACACACCCACCCACACATTCACCCACCCCCACCCACACACTCCCACACTCACTCACCCACACACTCACTCACCCACCCAAACACACTCACCCACCCACACACTCCCACACTCACTCACCCACACACTCACCCACCACCCACCACACTCACTCACCCCCACACTCACCCACACACACACTCACCCACACACTCACCCACACACCCACCACCCACCCACTCGCCCACTCACCCGCACACTCTCACACATGTCAACCCCTCATCAGCGCCTATCTTTTGCGGGTAGAACTCTGTGGGTATGGAGGTGCCGCTGCTCGCTACCACTGACAGCCCTTGCCCCAACAGCCTGCAAGGCTACGCCGTGGGTGGGGTGGGTGGAACCTTTGTCTTTGTGCGGCGTAACTGAGCCAGACGGAACAGTCACCCCCTTGGCACCCCCTCCCCCGTGATGGATGTGTGAATTACGGCCTCCTCCTCCACCACCACCACCACGTGTGTGAGAGGGCCAGGAATGCCACTCGCATCTCTCCCTCGCTCTCCTCTCCCCTCTCTCTCTCTCGTACTCGCCCCCACCGCGCTCTCTCTCTCTCTCCAAACAAGGCGTGTGGGAATTCCATTCGATCAGACACATAGACTCGCACAGAGACCCTCTGTCTCTGTGCGAGTCTATGGGTCTCTGTGTGAGTCCATGGGTCACTGAGTCTATGGGTCTCTGTGTGAGTCTATGGGTCTCTGTGTGAGTCCATGGGTCACTGAGTCTATGGGTCTCTGTGTGAGTCCATGGGACACTGAGTCTCTGGGTCTCTGTGTGAGTCTATGGGTCTCTGTGTGAGTCTATGGGTCTCTGTGTGAGTCTATGGGTCTCTGTGTGAGTCTATGGGTCTCTGTGTGAGTCTATGGGTCTCTGTGTTAGTCCATGGGTCTCTGTGTGAGTATATGGGTCTCTGTGTGAGTCTATGGGTCTATGTGTGAGTATATGGGTCTCTGTGTGAGTCTACGGGTCTTTGTGTGACTCAATGGGTCACTGAGTCTATGGGTCTATGTGTGAGTCTATGGGTCTCTGTGTGAGTCTACGGGTCTTTGTGTGACTCAATGGGTCTCTGTGTGAATCTATGGGTCTCTGTGTGAGTCCATGGGTCTCTGTGTGAGTCCATGGGTCACTGAGTCTATGTGTCTCTGTGTGAGTCTATGGGTCTCTGTGTGAGTCTATGGGTCTCTGTGTTAGTCCATGGGTCTCTGTGTGAGTATATGGGTCTCTGTGTGAGTCTATGGGTCTATGTGTGAGTATATGGGTCTCTGTGTGAGTCTACGGGTCTTTGTGTGACTCAATGGGTCACTGAGTCTATGGGTCTATGTGTGAGTCTATGGGTCTCTGTGTGAGTCTACGGGTCTTTGTGTGACTCAATGGGTCTCTGTGTGAATCTATGGGTCTCTGTGTGAGTGCATGGGTCTCTGTGTGAGTCCATGGGTCACTGAGTCTATGTGTCTCTGTGTGAGTCTATGGGTCTCTGTGTGAGTCTACGGGTCTCTGTGTTAGTCAATGAGTCTCTGTGTGAGTCCATGGGTCTCTGTGTGAGTCCATGGGTCTCTGTGTGAGTCCATGGGTCACTGAGTCTATGGGTCTCTGTGTGACTCCATGGGTCTCTATGTGAGTCTATGGGTCTCTGTGAGCCCATGGGTCTCATCCGCTAGCAGTGGCGTGAGCAGAGAATTGCAGGGCTGCACTTAATAGTTCACGGAGCACTCAAATATTTAACAAGTACACACATTGCAAATTAAATGAAAAAAGTATAAACATGTTTGCACATTAAATATGTAAGAGCTATGTACTCGTACAAACGCGTATTCACATTAACATGTCAAGGATTGTTATGAGCAAAGATCCCCATGTAGCCTTAACAGACTGTTGGGGCAAGTGCTGTTAGCGAGCATCTACAAAGACAAAGATCCCCGTGTAGCCTTAACAGACTGTTGGGGCAAGTGCTAATAGCGAGCATCTACAAAGACAAAGATCCCCCGTGTAGCCTTAACAGACTGTTGGGGCAAGTGCTGCTAGCGAGCATCTACAAAGACAAAGATCCCCCGTGTAGCCTTAACAGACTGTTGGGGCAAGTGCTGCTAGCGAGTAGCAGCAGAACCTACGAAGGCCGGAACGGTGGCACACGAGGGGGTGGGTGGCAAGCACCACGCGTGGCACAGAACTTAACTATAAACTTTATACTGGTAGGAACCTCCTGGTTACACCAGCCCACAGGGGATTATTGTGTCCGTCGTGCAGGGAGGGGTTGGGTGGGGAGAGAGGGGCTGGGTGGGGAGGGGAGGGTGGGGAGGGGCTGGGTGGGAAGGGTAGGGAGGGGCTGGGTGGGGAGGGGTTGGGTGGGGAGGGTGGGAGGGGCTGGGTGGGAGGGGCTGGGTGGGGTTGGGTGGGGAGAGTGGGGCTGGGTGGGGAGGGGAGGGTGGGGAGGGGCTGAGTGGGGAGGGTGGGGCTGAGTGGGGCTGGGTGGGGAGGGTGGGGCTGGGTGGGGAGGGGAGGGTGGGGAGGGTGGGGAAGGGAGGGTGGGGAGGGGCTGGTTGGGGAGGGTGGGGCTGGGTGGATAGGGGCTGGTCACCCGTGGTGCCCTTATAAAACTCAACGTTTAACCTACTCACGCCGGCTTGTGCCCGCCCTCACAGTCGGCCATATTTGCGGAATACACCACGCTGCCGTTGACCCTGCAGGCCCACACGCACACACGCACACACACCACGCACACACACGCACACACCACCCCCCCGGATCTGGGATCGAACCCAGGCACCCTTGCTGCACGGGTCAAGGATACTGAGGAGGATTACGATGTGAGTCTCGGCCACGAACTGCGCCTGGCTGCTGCCGTGGATGTACGCCTGCCAGGGGGAGAATCAGCGACGACGTTTCACTCCGCGACTCCACAGAGACCCACAGACTCACACAGAGACTCACAGACTCACACAGAGACCCACAGACTCACACAGAGACCCACAGACTCACACAGAGACCCACAGACTCACACAGAGACCCATAGACTCACACAGAGACCCATAGACTCACACAGAGATCCATAGACTCCTCACACAGAGACCCACAGACTTACACAGAGACCCACAGACTCACACAGAGACCCACAGACTCACACAGAGACCCACAGACTCACACAGAGACCCATACTCAGAGACCCGTAGACTCACACAGAGACCCACAGACTCACACAGAGACTCATAGACTCACACAGAGACTCATAGACTCATCACACAGAGACCCACAGACTCAGAGACATAGACTCACACAGAGACCCATAGACTCACACAGAGACCCACAGACTCACACAGACACCCACAGACTCACACAGAGACTCAGACTCACACAGAGACCCATAGACTCACACAGAGACCCACAGACTCACACAGAGACCCATAGACTCATACAGAGACCCACAGACTCACACAGAGACTCATATACTCACACAGAGACCCACAGACTCACACAGAGACCCACAGACTCACACAGAGATCCACAGACTCACACAGACTCAGAGACCCACAGACTCACACAGACACACAGACTCAGAGATCCACAGACTCACACAGACACACAGAGACCCCCACAGACTCACACGGAGACCCATAGACTCACACAGAGACCCATAGACTCACACAGAGACCCCCCACGGACTCCACACATGAGACACCCACAGACTCTACTGAGCCTCATCTCCAGCAGTCACTTAAAGCGCGAGCGAGTCTGGAGCCACGTCCTTCAGGAGGGTCCTGCCACCCTGGGGCGACGGGCGTTTGGCACGTACCACCTGTCCCGTCTGGGGGTTCTTGTGGGCGTACGGAGGTCCCCGGATGTGGTTCCACATCTGCCCGGAGGTCATGGCAAACACGACGCACTGCCCAACGCACACACACACGCACACATTGTATACACACACACGCACACATTGTACACACACACATTGTACACACACACATTGTATACACACACACACATTGTATACACATTGTACACACACGCACACACACATTGTATACACACACACACACATTGTACACACACGCACACACATTGTATACACACGCACACACAGATTGTATACGCACACACACACATTGTATACACACACACACATTGTATACACACACACACATTGTATACACACACACACATTGTATACACACACATTGTATACACACACACACACATTGTATACACACACACACACATTGTATACACACACACACATTGTATACACACACACACATTGTATACACACACACACATTGTATACACACACACACACACATTGTATACACACACACACACATTGTATACACACACACATTGTATATGCACACACACACACATTGTATATGCACACACACATTGTATACACACACACATTGTATATGCACACACACACACATTGTATACACACACACACATTGTATACACACACACACACATTGTATATGCACACACACACACATTGTATACACACACACATTGTATATACACACACACACACATTGTATACACACACACATTGTATACACACACACACATTGTATACACACACACACATTGTATACACACACACACATTGTATACACACACACACATTGTATATGCACACACACACACATTGTATACACACACACACACATTGTATACACACACACATTGTATATGCACACACACACATTGTATATGCACACACATGCGCGCGCGCGCGCGCACACACACACCGTCATACACACACAGAGCTGAGGTTGATGATCACAATTCAGAAGCTTCTACTGCTGATGATGATGACAAATCTGCTAACCATGACGCTGCTGTTGCTGCTGCTGCCAATTGCTGATGATGATACTCCTACTGCTACTGATGGTACGACTGATGCTCATGACAATGCTGACACAGACGATGACATTTCTGCTTACGACTCTGCTGCTGCTGCAGTTGCTACTGCTGATGATGATGCTGCTGCTGATGATGCTGCTGCTGATGATGCTGCTGCTGATGATGCTGCTGCTGATAATGCTGCTGCTACTGCTGCTGATGATGCTACTGCTGTTGATGCTACTGCTGCTGCTGATGCTGCTGCTACTGCTGCTGATGCTGCTGCTACTGCTGCTACTACTGCTGCTGCTACTGCTGCTACTGCTGCTGCTGCTGTTGCTACTGCTGCTGCTGATGATGCTGCTGTGATGATGATGCTGATGATGCTGATGTTGCTGCTGCTGCTGCTGCTACTGCTGATGATGATGCTGCTGCTGATGATGCTGATGATGCTGATGATGCTGCTGATGATGCTGCTACTGCTGTTGTTAATGCTACTGCTGCTGCTGCTGCTGTTGTTGATGCTGCTGCTATTGATGCTACTGTTGTTGATGCCGATGCTACTGCTGCTGCTGCTGATGATGCTGCTGCTGATGATGATGCTGCTGCTATTGATGCTACTGTTGTTGATGCTGATGCTGCTGCTGCTGATGATGCTGCTGCTGCTGATGATGCTGCTGCTGCTGCTGCTGCTGCGCCTCACCAGTGCGGCGACGGCCCAGCCGGTCTTGTTGTACAGGAAGTCCAGGTTGTTGCGTCTCAGGAAGAGCAGCCCCCCAACCAGAGACATGAGCAGCATCAGCGCCACTGCCCCCGAGTAGTTGGGGGGCGGAACACGCGGATCTGGGGGGGGGGGCGGGGGGAGGGAGGGGAGGGGAGGGGGAGGGGCGGGGAGAGGGAGGGAGGGAGGGGAGGGGGGGGCGGGGGGAGGGAGGGAGGGAGGGGAGGGGGGAGGGAGGGAGGGAGGGGAGGGAGGGAGCGGGGGAGGGGCGGAGGGGGAGGGGCGGGGGGAGGGAGGGAGGGAGGGGGGAGGGAGGGGAGGGAGGGCGGGGGGAGGGGCGGGGGAGGGGCGGGGGGAGGGAGGGGGGGAGGGAGGGGGAGGGGCGGGGGAGGGAGGGGGGGAGGGAGGGGCGGGGGGGGAGGGGCGGGGGGAGGGAGGGAGGGGGGGGAGAGACAAAGCAAGAACGATCGCAGGGTTGAGATGGGGCGCCGGGGTGGTGAGATGTTGACTACCTCGCCAGGTCTACAGGAGGTCGTGGGTTCGATCACGACCCTGATGAAGCCTACTGCTGTATATTTGGTGTTATCACCGATCAATAATTAATGGGGGTGTTATCGCCGATCGATAACGAATCGGTACTCGCGATCACCTCGCCGCGGTCGATCAATAACGGATCGGGGCAAGATCGCCAATCAACGACAGATCAGGGTGGGTTGGGTGGGGTTGATCACCGATCGATAACGATCAATAACGGATCGGGGCAAGATCGCCAATCAACGACAGACGTTGGGTGGGTGGGGGTGTTGATCACCGATCGATAACGATCAATAACGGATGCGTACTCACCGTGACCTCGCTGCGGTCGCTGATCCACTTGGCCAGCTGCTCGGCCATGATGCCGTTGCGCTGGAGGTCAAAGGTGTCGGCTCGCTTGGGGCGGCCCTTGGCCGGGAAGTGCATGAAGGTGGGGGCCGAGTTCATGTTCAGCTGCACCGAGGGGGAGAGGGGGGGGGGAGATAAGGGGGTTAAGGGGGAGATAAGGGGGAAAAAAGGGGGATAAAAGGGGGAGATAAGGGGGAGATAATGGGGAAAAAAGGGGGAGATAATGGGGAGAAAATGGGAAGAAAATGGGGAGAAAGGGGGGAGAAAATGGGGAGAAAGGGGAGAAAGGGGGGAGAAAAGGGGGATAAAAGGGGGAGATAAGGGGGAGATAATGGGGAGATAATGGGGAGAAAAGGGGGAGATAATGGGGAGAAAAGGGGAGATAATGGGGAGATAATGGGAAGAAAATGGGGAGATAATGGGAAGAAAAGGGGGAGATAATGGGGAAAAAGGGGGAGATAATGGGGAGAAAGGGGGGAGAAAATGGGAGAAAGGGGGAGAAAGGGGGAGAAAAGGGGAGAAAAGGGGGAGATAATGGGAAGATAATGGGGAGAAAGGGGGAGATAATGGGGAGATAATGGGGAGAAAATGGGGAGAAAAGGGGGAGATAATGGGGAGAAAGGGGGGAGAAAAGGGGGAGATAATGGGAGATAAGGGGGAGAAAATGGGGAGAAAAGGGGGAGAAAAGGGGGAGTTAAGGGGAGTTAAGGGGGAGATAAGGAAGAGACAAGGGGGAGATGTGGGAAGATAAGGGGAGATGAGGGGGAGACGCGGGGGACACGTGGGGTGACGCGGGGGAGATGTGGGGAGATAAGGGGAGACAATTGTGAGACAATGGGGAGACGGAGGGACGCGGGAGATAAGGGGGAGATGTGGTGAGACGCGGGGACACACGGGATACGATGTGGGCACATCACATGGGGGTATATGGGGAGACGAGGGGGGAGATAGAGAGAGAGACACGATAGAGGCGATGTTGTTCTAGAGCAAGGGAGTGGTTGAGTTGGTGAGCGAGTGGGTCGGCGAGCGGTTGAGCGGGCGAGCGAGCGTTGAGCGAGCGGTCGAGCGAGCGGTCGAGCGAGCAGTTGAGCGGGCGAGCGAGCGGGCGGGCGAGCGAGCGGGCGAGTGTGCAGTTGAGCGGGCGAGCGAGCGGTTGAGCGAGCGAGCGGTTGAGCGAGCGGGTGCGGGCGAGCGAGCGGGCGAGCGAGCGAGCGGGCGAGTGTGCAGTTGAGCGGGCGAGCGAGCGGTTGAGCAGGCGAGCGAGCGGTTGAGTGGGCGGGCGAGCGAGCGGGCCCGAACCTGCTGGAAGACGTCCGACCCCTCGTCAAAGTCCACCATTGCGAAGTAGAGGCGGCTGGAGTAGGACCCCGAATACCGCCACGAGTTTGCCAGGATCTGGAACTCCTCGTTGGCGTGCCTTCACCACAACAACAGCAGCGGCGGCGGTGGAGGTGGTGGAGGTGGAGGAGGAGGAGAAACCAGCACGGCATTTCGTTTTTAGTGAACCTTTGCACGAGTGGCTCACAGCAGGCATTGGAGTGGATATTGACGCACGCTCTCCCACGCTCACCCACGCTCACCCATACTCACCCACACTCTCCGAAGCTCACTCACATCATCCGACTCTCGTCCACACCCTAAGACACCCACCCACAACCTACCACAATCACCCACACTCTCACACCCTCACACATCCTCACACACCCACCCTCTCACACATCCTCCCACACTCACCCACCCACACCCTCACACACCCACCCACACCCACCCACACCCTCACACACCCACCCACACCCTCACACACCCACCCACACCCTACCACAATCACCCACCCACATCCTCCCACACTCACCTACACCCACCCACCCACACCCTACCACTCACCTACACCCATCCACAATCACCCACATCCTCCCACACTTACCCAGTCTCCCCTCCCCCAAGTCCCCCTCCCCAAGTCCCCCTTTCACACAAACAAATCACAACACATCTGTTCACCCCCTCCCCCTCCCTCCCCCCGTCCCCCGGCGTACTTGCAGACCCCGCACTGCCTCTGAGGCTCGAGGGCCGTGAACATGATGACCACCGAGTAGTTTCGCGGCGGCGCCTTCACGTAGCGCCGGAACTTGTCCCCGTTGAGGCGGATGACCGAGCGTCGCACCGTCCACTCCATCAGCTGCTGCACTTTCTCCGACATCAGCACCTGTAGGAGCGTCATCATCATCATCAGCGTCATCGTCAGCAGCGGCGTCATCATCAGCAGCATCGTCATCATCATCAGCAGCGTCATCATCAACACCTGCAGCAGCGGCGGCGTCGTCGTCAGAGGCGGCGGCATCATCATCAGCATCATCATCATCAGCAGCAGCGTCATCATAATCAGCATCATCATCATCAGCAGCAGCAGCAGCGGCGGCGTCATCAGCAGCGCCATCGGCAGCAGCAGCGTCATCATCAGCAGTAGCATCATCATAATCAGCAGCATCATCATCATCAGCGGTGGCATCATCAGCAGCAGCGTCATCATCAGCGTCATCATCAGCATCAATGGCGGCATCAAAATAATGAACACCAATATCATCATTGGCAGCAGATTCATCATCAGCTGCAGCAGCATCATCATAAGTGTCATCAGCAATCGCCATCATCATCATCAGCAATATAACCATTACCATCATTATCACGATGACCAGATGCTGGCTTTTCAACATAAGCACATGTATCATCAACATCAACATCAGCAGCAGCGTGTATGTTGAACTTATTTCGCACTGTACGTAGCCAACCGTATCGGAGGTACGGAGAAGGACAATACTCTATGGGTCTCTGTGTGAGTCTATGGTCTCTGTGTGAGTCTATGGGCAGTGTGAGTCTATGGGTCTCTGTGTGAGTCTATGGGTCTCTGTGTGAGTCTACGGGTCTCTGTGTGAGTCTATGGGTCTCTGTGTGAGTCTATGGGTCTCTGTGTGAGTCTATGGGCATCTGTGTGAGTCTATGGGTCTATGAGTCTATGGGTCTCTGTGTGAGTCTATGGGTCTCTGTGTGAGTCTATGGGTCTCTGTGTGAGTCTATGGGTCTCTGTGTGAGTCTATGGGTCTCTGTGTGAGTCTATGGGTCTCTGTGTGAGTCTATGGGTCTCTGTGTGAGTCTGTGGGTCTCTGTGTGAGTCTATGGGTCTCTGTGTGAGTCTATGGGTCTCTGTGTGAGTCTATGGGTCTCTGTGTGAGTCTATGGGTCTCTGTGTGAGTCTATGGGCCTCTGTGAGTCTATGGTCTATGTGTGAGTATATGGGTCTATGAGTCTATGGGTCTCTGTGTGAGTTTATGGGTCTCTGTGTGAGTCTATGGGCCTCTGTGTGAGTCTATGGGTCTCTGTGTGAGTCTATGGTCTCTGTGTGGTCTATGGGTCTCTGTGTGAGTCTATGGGTCTCTGTGTGAGTTTATGGTCTCTGTGTGAGTCTATGGGCCTCTGTGTGAGTCTATGGTCTATGTGTGAGTCTATGGGTCTATGTGTGAGTATATGGGTCTATGAGTCTATGGGTCTCTGTGTGAGTTATGGGTCTCTGTGTGAGTCTATGGGCCTCTGTGTGAGTCTATGGGTCTATGTGTGAGTATATGGTCTATGAGTCTATGGGTCTCTGTGTGAGTCTATGGGTCTGTGTGAGTCTATGGTCTATGTGTGAGTATATGGGTCTATGAGTCTACGGGTCTCTGTGTGAGTCTATGGGTCTGTGTGAGTCTATGGGTCTATGTGTGAGTATATGGGTCTATGAGTCTATGGGTCTCTGTGTGAGTTTATGGGTCTCTGTGTGAGTCTATGGGCCTCTGTGTGAGTCTATGGGTCTATGTGTGAGTATATGGGTCTATGAGTCTATGGGTCTCTGTGTGAGTCTATGGGTCTCTGTGCGATTCTATGGGTCTATGAGTCTATGGGTCTCTGTGTGAGTCTATGGGTCTCTGTGTGGTCTATGGGTCTCTGTGTGAGTCTATGGGTCTCTGTGCGAGTCTATGGGTCTCTGTGTGAGTCTATGGGTCTCTGTGTGAGTCTATGGGTCTGAGTCTATGGGTCTCTGTGTGAGTCTATGGGTCTGAGTCTATGGGTCTCTGTGTGAGTCAGTGGTCTGTGTGAGTCTATGTGTGAGTCAGTGGTCTGTGTGAGTCTATGGGTCTCTGTGTGAGTCAGTGGGTCTCTGTGTGAGTCTATGGGTCTCTGTGTGAGTCTATGGGTCTCTGTGCGAGTCTATGGGTCTCTGTGTGAGTCTATGGGTCTCTGTGTGAGTCAGTGGGTCTCTGTGTGAGTCTATGTGTGAGTCAGTGGTCTGTGTGAGTCTATGTGTGAGTCAGTGGGTCTCTGTGTGAGTCTATGGGTCTCTGTGTGAGTCAGTGGGTCTCTGTGTGAGTCTATGGGTCTCTGTGTGAGTCAGTGGGTCTCTGTGTGAGTCTATGTGTGAGTCAGTGGGTCTGTGTGATCTATGTGTGAGTCAGTGGGTCTCTGTGTGAGTCTATGGGTCTCTGTGTGAGTCAGTGGGTCTCTGTGTGAGTATACGAACAAAGATGTCCCGTGTAGCCTGTAACAGACTGTTGGGGCAAGTGCTGTTAGTGAGTAGCAGCAGCACCTATGAAGGCCGGAACTGTGGCAGGAATTCATATTCTTTGGGTTTGTCGGTGAAGTCGCGTAGATAGGTTCAAAGAAAAAACCTCGTAGTTTTTTAAACAATTTTTCGTTATTTTATTTGAACCAATCGACGATGACTTTACCGACACACCCAAAGATTACCAACTCATATTGATAGAAACCCAAGAAACCCGCCGGTGACGTTTCATATTCCTAACGCAGATAGGCGGAGATGGGCGCCGACCAATCGCGCGCTCCCCGCGTTCGCCTCGACCAATCACGACCGAGGACCCGGACTAAGCGGACTACGTTATACAAACGCGCGCAGAGAAGTGCGGCCTACTGCAGGCTGCGTTCAGGACATTTCGCGCTCAACGTTTTTTGTTGTAAATTTAGAAAAAACAACAAAAAACTTCAGTTTGGCGGCTCGCGCTCCGTCACCTCTTTGGTCTTTTGCGCGGCGCCCGGCGTCGAGAGGGAGCAGAGGACGCAGACGACGACGAGAGGCAGTAGCAGCTGCGGTAGCAGCGGCCAGAGCGTGCAGCCGCCATCTTGGGTAGGGAAGGTCACGTTCCCTGCCCACTCCGCACCGTGCGCGGCTCTCATTGGTCGGGAGCCGCACACGTGACGCGGGCGACAGATGGAGCGAGGCGATTGGTGGTTGGGTCAGTGATGTCGTTTAGCGGTTTAGCATATTTGGTGATATGAGAATGTTTTTTAAATAAAAATTGTTGTTTTAAAAATGTTAAAAACACCAAACTGAAACCTTATATCATATATTATATATATCAATATATATATTTGATATATATAATATATATTTTAAAATAGTAATATATTAATATATATAGTAATATATATTTATAAAAATATGATATTTTTTTTATTATATTTTTATTAATATAAAAAATTATACTATATTTGTATAAATAGAAATATAAAAATAGAAATAATATTTTATATTTATATATTTGTAAATATAAAATATTTATAAATATTAAACATTTTTACGTATTATGTTTTGATAAATATATTCTTATATTTGTTATACTGGCAAAGGGAGGTCCCATTCAACGTTTTTCGTGTCAATTATCCGAATCATCGTTAACTTTTAAAATAAAATAAAATGTTTGTTGTTTTTGTTTTAATGAATTGATTTGGCGGTGAGGTGTGGGAAGCTGTAAGCCCCAGACTACTTTGGGTTCGCCTTCCCATCAACCAGAGGCGAGGAGTAGTGGTCGTGGTTACTCATGCCCCACCGAAGACGAACATCGTGGAGGGATGCAGGCAAGGCCGATGAGTCAGATGCCTTCTATGACCTCCTGTCACAGGTGCTGGCTAAAGTGGCCACTCGGACAGAGTCATCTTGTTGGGTGACTTCAATGCCCGAGTTGGTCATGATTCTGGCACCTAGTCTCGAGTGATTGGAAGGCATGGGCCAGATCAGCTCAATAACAATGGTAGGAGGCTGCTAGATTTTTGTGCGGCCCATGGCTTGTAATTACCAACACGCTCTTCCGGCATCGGCGTATCCACACAACATCATGGATGCATGCCGGGTCAAAGAAAGAACTTCTGCTGGACTACATATGACGGAACAGCGGATGCGGGCCCATGTCCTTGACATAGGACCTACCGTGGAGCTGATCTGCCCATTGACCATCGACTTATCATCTGTAAGATGCGCCTGCCATTCTTCCACTCCGGTTGGGTGTACACCCAGGACCCCTTCAAACCCATAGTGGCATGGTCTCAGCTAGCTGATGAAAGTGCAAGTAGAATTTCATCATCGCTTGTGGCTGGGGTTGCATCGCCCCCTCTCCTCCTGATGTCGATGGGAAATGGGCGAGGTTAAAGACTGTGGCTCATGCAGCTGCAATGGCTGCTTTGGGTACGCGTTCCAGACCTCCCCAGAGACCCTGGCTGACAGATGAAGTGTTCAGGCTGGCTGAGAAAAAGCAACAGGCCCACTCTCATCATCTACAGCATCCCACGATCAGGGAATGAGGAGGCTTACCGCAGCCTTCGCTCGGAGGTTCGGAGAGCCGTGAGGTGCTGCAAGGATGGTTGGTGGAGGAGATGGAGTCTGCCTCAATGGCCCACGATCACAAAGACAATGCACATTCAGGACATTGAGAGCTCAGGGTGAGCAGCTACATCATGAGACCTCCTTTGACAGTATTAAATTATGATATTATTATGTTCGCCTTTTGGCATCCTCTGGTCTAACACTGTTTGAGACTAGGCTCTAAAGAAAGCTGTCTCTGGTGTGGACCAATCAGTTTCATGTTCACCACAAGTATATGTGATAAATGCAGACATGATTTCTTGCAAAGGTTTCAGTTTGGTGTTTTAACATCTTAACATCTGTTTTACTACCAGAAAGGGGAAAACCCTATTATCATAATTGAATACTGGCAAAGGAGGTCTCATGATGATATTGGAAGAATAACTCACCCCCTGTGAGTGGCTGGCTGAGGTGCCATCTGTCAAGGAAGTACTGAAGGCGATCCAGATTCTGAGACCAGAAAAGGCACCGGGCAGAGATGATCTCCCAAGCAAAATGCTGCGGAAGGGTGACGTTTGTGCACAGACTGCCCTACATGACATCATAACAACAGTCTGGACCACTGGACGGGTTCCGCAGGATTGGAAGGGGGACCGCACAGACTGTAACAACTACAGGGGCATCTCACTCCTCAGTGTGCCGGGAAAGGTCCTGGAAAAGATTTTTCAACATCGCCTTGCCAGGCATGCTGAGGAGAGGCTTGAGGAACCCCAATGTGGTTTCAGAAAGGGCGGTCCTGCACAAATGGCATATTTTCTGTTCGTCTGCTACAGCAGAGATGGAAGGAATTCCAACAAGACATACACCTCTGCTTTATTGACCTGGTCAAGGCCTATGATACCATCAGTAGACCTGGGCTCTGGGTTGTTCTTCGTGCTTTTGGAGTCCCTAACCCGTTGCTCATGATCATCAATAACCTTCATGATGGTGAGCGGGCCCGGGTAAAACTACGTGGCCGGGAGTCGGAGCCATTCCCTGTTCACCTTGGGGTGCGACAGGATGTCCTTTGGCTCCCACATTATTTAACATCTATTTCGACCACGTGGTTCGTGAAGCCTTCAATAGCTGTACCGGAGGAATTTCCATCTGGTACAATGGGAGGCTGATCGATGCCCGGGTGCAGTCAAGGGATGGCTCCCTATTGCTCAACCATGTTATGTATGCCGATTATTTGGTAATTGCTGCTCACTCAGAGGAGGAGTTGGAGGCGCTGCTGCTGAACCTGGAGCACTAAGAGGTGGGACTTACCATCAGCCCCACCAAAACTAAGCACCTGCCTGGGTATTTTGTAAAATCGGACACTCCACCCCACAACTCCCAATCGGTGATGGGGCAGTTGTGGAGAGAGTGGAGAGTTTCCCATACCTGAGCAATGTGCTCATGACCGGCTCCGGTTTGACAGCAGAGGTCTCACTCCGAATCAGTCGAGCGGCATTATCTTTTAATCGGTTGCGTAACACTGTGTGGAAGCTACCTGGTCTGTCGCTCCGCACAAAGCTTCAGGTCTTCTCGGCCACAGTCATTCCCTCCCTTCTCTACGCTTGTGAAACGTGGACCCCCCCTAATCGAGCAACTTCGCTGGTTAGAAACATTTAGCCTGGCCTACGATCCATCCTGGGTTTAACCAGGCTGGATTGTGTGAGGAGCTCACATATCCTTGAAAGATCTGGAGAAAGCCCCATCGGTGAGCTCCTCCGGCAGGCAAGGCTGTGTTGGCTTGGTCATGTAGCCCGCATGCCCAGCCACCGCATGCCTAAACAGCTTTTGTTCGGCCGGATGCGAGGGGGTTAAACGGGCGCGGCACGGGCTAGAGAAGAGAATGGAGTGACGTGGTACAGGAGAACGTGGAGCTGAGTGGACTTGCCAATGACTGGTACCAGCGGTGTCAAGATCGGCCTCAGTGGAGGAGGCTCGTGAAGGACGCTACTGGGCAGTTGGAGGCAGTCGCCCTCCAACAACAACGGAGGGGGAGGAGCGACGCTCACAACAACGAGTGGAGCGCCAGGTGGCTAAAGCACGGCAAGTGATGATGATGATTATAATCATCAATGAAACACATTCCTGCGGAGGGAGCTGGTAGGAACGTCGGGTTGCACGGTCAATGGCCAGGGTCAACGGCGGCGTGGTGTATTCCGCAAATATGGCCGACTGTGAGGGCGGGCACAAGCCGGCGTGAGTAGGTGAAACGTTGAGTTTTATAAGGCACCACGGGTGACCAGCCCTACCCCCCACCCAGCCCCACCCTCCCCACCCAGCCCCTCCCCACCCTCCCACCTCCCCACCCAGCCCCTGCCTACCCTCCCACCCAGCCCCTCCCCACCCAGCCCCACTCAGCCCCTCCCACCCAGCCCCACCCAGCCCCTCCCCACCCTCCCCGTCCCACCGAGCCCCTCCCTCCCACCAGCCCTCCCTCCCCACCCAGCCCCACCCTCCCCACCCAGCCCTCCCTGCACGACGGACACAATAACCCCTGTGGGCTGGTGTAACCAGGAGGTTCCGACCAGTATAAATGTTCAAGTCCTGTATCTGGGTGTCTCTCAGTGGGTTTATGGAGAGAGATGGGAGAGAGAGAGCGAGAGCGAGGGGTGGGAGGAGGAGGAGAGAGGGTGGGGGGGGGATAAGGGGAGAGAGCTCGGAGGGGTTCAGAGGAAGTGAGAGAGGATGGGAGGGAGAGGGCAGAGAGAGGAGAGAGAGGGGAGAAGAGGGAGAGAGGAGATAATTTAAAATAAGTATAACCAGTAAAAACAAAGTTTTTCACTATAAATCCTTTATATCGTGGCGGCAAGAGTCCTCTCGTCCTCTGGCTTGAGATGGCTGCCACCTATGGGTCAGATGATTGCCTGCCACCATTAAGCAATTGGTAATGAAATATAATATTTTTGTCCTAAAAAGTGTAAAATTTTGGAAAAAAATTTTCACGAACATTAATTGTCACGCACAACGAGTCTGTGTGCAAAATGTCAGCTCGATTGGATCACGGGAAGTGGGTTAAAAAACGACCGAAAGATTTGCACGGTCGTAAGCAAGCAAGCAAGCACGCAAGCAAGTGAACTTAATATAAAGGATTTAAAAAACGAAATGATGAACGAAGCAAAGTGCCGACTACACCGAGCATCTTCTTGTTTCCTCTGATCGTCAAAAAAGGACACGGACACTCACTGACAAGACAAAGATCCCCCGTAAAGCCTTAACAGACTGTAGGGGCAAGTTGTTAGCGAGTAGCACCTATGAAGGCCGGCACGGTACACAACGGGTGGGAGGCCAGCACCACGCCCGACCGCCTTTGTCTCCCCAGTGGCGATGTTTACACACCCGCACCAGGTACTCATTTTAGGCTGAGTCGACCTAGGGAGGCCCAGGGCCGGTATCAGATAATCGTCACCGGGGTTGGCCGTGAGCGGAATCGAACCCGGGTCGCCAGGTTCGTAGCGAAGTGTTGCGCTAACCGCTACACTATCACACACCACACACACACAACCGTATCGGCATTGCAACAACAACAACATCACAACCGGTGACCAAAGACCAATTTATACCGTGAGCCACTTTCTGCTCACTGACACACACTGACACACACATTGACCACACACACTGACACACACATTGACCACACACACTGACACACACTGACCACACACACACTGACACACACATTGACACACACACTGACACACACACTGACACACATTACACACTGACACACACACTGACACACACACACTGACACACACTGACACACATTCACACACTGACACACACATTGACACACACACACTGACACACACATTGACACACACGCACACACTGACACACACATTGACACACACACACTGACACACACTGACGACACACACTGACACACACACACTGACACACACACACTGATGTTGATGATGTTCGAGTGTTTTTCGGGTGGGGTTTTTTTTGACAAACAAATGACAAAAAAAGGAGAGAGAGAGGGGGGAGAATGCGTGGATCGAGACTGGGAGAAGGATACGTATGGGAGTGAGGGGGGAGGGAGAGAGGCGAGTGTGAAAGGGAGAGAGGAGAGAGAGAGAGAGAGAGAGGGGAGAGAGATATTAGCTGCGTGCTCTGTCGCGCTCAAACGCTGCGCGCTCATCCCGAGAACAGAGCTGAGGACACAGGGAGACACACGGAGACAGAGAGACACGTGGGACCACACACACACACGCGGGAGACATACAGACACACAGAAGAACAGAGACACAATAGCTAACACACACACACGCGGGGAGACATACAGACACACAGCAGAGACACAATAGCTAACACACACACACACGGGGAGACATACAGACACACAGAATCACAGAGACACAACATATACACAATAGCTAACACACACACACACGCGGGGAGACATACAGACACACAGCATATACACAATAGCTAACACACACACACACACGGGGAGACATACAGACACACAGAATCACAGAGACACAACATATACACAATAGCTAACACACACACACGCGGGGAGACATACAGACACACAGCATATACACAATAGCTAACACACACACACGCGGGGAGACATACAGACACACAGAATCACAGAGACACACAGCATATACACAATAGCTAACATACACACACGCGGGAGACATACAGACACACAGAAGCACAGAGGCACGGGGAGACACACAGGTACACACAGACACATATACAATAGATAACACACATACATAACAGAGTGAGACACACACAGACACACACTGGCTCACACACATCCATAGCACAGAGAGACAGGGAGACACACCATAGCTCACACACATACATAGCACACACACAGACAATAGCTCACACACATCCATATCACAGAGAGACAGGGAGACACACACAGAGACAGGGAGACACACACAATATCTCACACACAAACACATCCATAGCACACACACACAGAGACATAGAGACACACACAGACTCATACACACACAATAGTTCACACAAACACCGAGACAGGGAGACACACACACAGACACACTCACAATAGCTCTCACACACACGCAGAGAACACGCAGACACACACACACAATAGCTCACACACACACAGAGACACACACACAGAGACAGAGAGACACACACACACACAGACACACTCACAATAGCTCTCACACACACACAGAGACACACACACAGAGACAGAGAGACACACACACAACATAGCACACACACAGACAGGGAGACCTCACACACACACACAATAGCTCACACACACACACAGACACACACACAATAGCTCACACACACATCCATAGCACACACAGAGACACACACACAATAGCTCACACACACATCCATAGCACACACACACACAGACAGGGAGACCTCACACACACACAATAGCTCACACACACACAGACACACACAATAGCACACACACAGACACACACAATTGCTCGCACACACACAGACACACACACAATTGCTCTCACACACACACAGACACACACAGACACACACACACACAGACACAGACACACACAATAGCACACACACAGACACACACACAATAGCTCACACACACACACAGAGTGGGGGCACGGGCAAGTCACACAGACAGGCTGAGACCCCCCCCCCCCCGTCATCGCATCCGCCCATCGCCCTCACGGTGCCGGCAGCGATGGTGGCGATGGTGACGGACAGCGCACGACTGAGATGCTGCTGCTGATGGTGATGATGTGGCGATGTTGATGGCGATGGTGATGATGATGATGATGGCGATGGGATGTGGTGACGATGTTGGGATGTGTCGCCTTTCGTTTGAGATGCAAGCCCCGGGTTATGGGCCGACTCGCTAAAGGTAAGCCACCGTGCCACATGCAGCCGTGTTGTGAAGACGCGTGCACGTTACGTGTACGCAGAGATGTGTATGCAAATATGTGTACGTACAGATGTGTACGTACAGATGTGTACGTACAGACGCGTACGTACAAATGTGTACGTATAGATGTGTACGTTCAAATGTGTACGTACAGATGTGTACGTTCAAATGTGTACGTACAGATGTGTACGTACAGATGTGTACGTTCAAATGTGTACGTACAGATGTGTACGTTCAAATGTGTACGTACAGATGTGTACGTACAGATGTGTACGTTCAAATGTGTACGTATAGATGTGTACGTTCAAATGTGTACGTACAGATGTGTACGTTCAAATGTGTACGTACAGATGTGTACGTACAGATGTGTACGTACAGATGTGTACGTACAGATGTGTACGTACAAATGTGTACGTACAGATGTGTACGTTCAAATGTGTACGTACAGATGTGTACGTTCAAATGTGTACGTACAGATGTGTACGTACAGATGTGTACGTACAGATGTGTACGTTCAAATGTGTACGTACAGATGTGTACGTTCAAATGTGTACGTACAGATGTGTACGTACAGATGTGTACGTACAGATGTGTACGTAAACATGTGTTCGCACAAATGTGTACGTACAGATGTGTACGTTCAAATGTGTACGTACAGATGTGTACGTTCAAATGTGTACGTACAAATGCGTACGTACAGATGTGTACGTACAGATGTGTACGTACAGATGTGTACGTTCAAATGTGTACGTACAGATGTGTACGTACAGATGTGTACGTTCAAATGTGTACGTAAAGATGTGTACGTACAGATGTGTACGTTCAAATGTGTACGTACAGATGTGTACGTAAAGATGTGTACGTACAGATGTGTACGTTCAAATGTGTACGTACAGATGTGTACGTTCAAATGTGTACGTTCAAATGTGTACGTACAGATGTGTACGTACAGATGTGTACGTACAGATGCGTACGTACAAATGTGTACGCATGGATGTGTACAGAGACACGACTCCCCTACCGAGCCCGTGTAGCCTTAACAGACTGTTGGGGCAAGTGCTGTCAGCGAGCACCTATGAAGGCCGGCACACACGAGGGGNTGGGTGGCCAGCACCACGCCCGGCCGCCTTTGTCTCCCCGTGGCGATGTTTACACCGCACCGGGTACCCATTTGAGGCTGAGTCGACCTGGGGGNCGGACCGGTTCAGATAATCGTCGCCGGTGTTGGCCGTGAGCGGGAATCGAACTCGGGTCGCCGGNTTCGTAGCGCAGCGTAGCGCTGATAGCTTGAGAACTACATGCTACGCACACGCGTGTACATGCATGCACCACATCAGCGTGTGTATTGCAGAGACCCACATCTATAGGCATCAATGTATAGTACATACACACACGTGTACGTATGCATATCCATGCAGAGACTCACATCCATAGGCGCAATGCATAGCACATGCGCACGTGTACATGCATACAAAGATAAAGATCCCCGTATAGCCACAGATTGTAGGGCAAGTGCTGTTACGAGCACCTAGAAGGCCGGAACGGTACACGAGCATGCATACACACACATATGTACATGCATACGTATTTTTACGAGCATATAGAATGTATTAATATGCGTGCATTCAGATACCACACTTATAAAATAGCCCATGCACACACACACAGATATGTGCCTACATATATACATGCATATGTACATATACACACCGATTACACACACACGCATTCAGATACTAACACCCACAATACAGCAATCAGAGCATTCATACACACACGCGTACACACAATGACAAAGATCCCCGTGTAGCCTATAACAGACTGTAGGGCAAGTGCTTTTAGCGAGCAGCACCTATGAAGGCCGGCACGGCACACGAGGGGTGGGTGGCCAGCACCACACCCGGCCGCCTTTGTCTCCCCAGTGGCGATGTTTACTACACACCGACCAGTACTCATTTGAGGCTGAGTCGACCTAGGGGAGGCCCAGGACCGGTTCAGATAATCGTCACCGGTGTTGGCCCTGTGAGCGGGAATCGAACTCGGNTCGCCGGTTCGTAGCGCAGCGTAGCGCTAACCACTGCGCCACCGCTCCCTACTCATCATGCCCACTCACTCACTCACCACTCACTTACTCACCCCCTCACTCACCCACTCACTCACCCACTCACTCACTCACCCCTCACTCACTTCACTCACCCACTCACCCCACCACTCACTCACCCACACCCCTCACTCACTCACCCACCTCACTCACCCCTCACTCACCCCCTCACTCACCCACTCACTCTCCCACTCACTCACCCACTCACTCACTCACCCCTNACTCACTCACTCACCCACTCCTCCCCCACCCCACTCACTCACCCCCACTCACCCACTCACCNCCACTCACCCCCCCTCACCACTCACTCACTCACCCTCACTCACCCCTCACTCACCCCTNACTCACCCTCACTCCTCACTCACCCACTCACCCCTCACTCACTCCCTTACTCACTCACTCTGCACGGTGTGTCACGTTCCTACATGCACACTCACCCACTCTCTCACCCACTCACCCACTCACCTACTCACTCACTCACCCCTCACCCTCTNACTCACCCANCACCCCCACTCACCCACTCCTCACCNCTCACTCACCTACTCCCCCCTGCACTCACCCTCACACCACTCCTACTAACCCACCCCTCACGTTCACTCACCCACTCACCCACTCACCCTCACTCACGGCCACTCACCNACTCACTCACTCCCTTACTCACTCACGCTGCACGGTGTGTGCACGTTGCTACACGCACACATACGCACATGAACTCATGTATGTTAAACTTCTTTAGCACCGTACGTAGCCAACCGTACTGATCGTCAGTAACGGTGCGTGGCCTTAAAAAGTGGGAAACGTAACAGGCGACGTTTCGGTTAAAGCCCTAGTTCATGGCGCGTTTTCGTTGTTGTATGAGCCAAGTGGTGGAAATTCCACATTTCCATGGTGGGGGCCAGGCTATCCAAGCACAAATCGCGAGTGACTTCGATTTCTTTACACAGAGTGGTTCTAGTTTTTTCATCATCATCGTCATCATCCAGCAACCACCATCATCAACTATCATCAATGTATCAACATTTGCAAAAGCGTAGAACGTGTAACTGCAGTGGCCACCCAATTGTGATGTGCGAGATGATGATGGTGGTGGTGGTGGGGTGGTGATGGTGTGTGATGGTGGTGGTGATGGTGGTGGTGACGGTGGTGATGGAAGTGGTGGTGATGGAGGTGGTGGTGGTGATGGAGGTGATGTTGGTGATGGTGGTGGTGATGGAGGTGGTGATGGAGGTGATGGTGGTGGTGATGGTGGTGGTGGTGATGGAGATGGTGATGGAGGTGATGGAGGTGGTGATAATGGTGGGTGATGGATGTGATGGTGATGGAGGTGTGGAGGTGGTGTGGAGGTGGTGTGGTGATGTGTGGGGGTGTGGGAGNGTGGNAGTTGATGTATGTGAGTGTAGGTGATGTGAGTTATGGGTGATGTGAGTGGTGGTTAGTGGTTTGGTGATGGTGATGATTGCGGTGTGTGGATGGGTGTGNTGTGATGGNTGTTGTGTGGGGAGCGGTGGTGCAGCGGTTAGCGCTGCGCTACGAACACCTCATGATCAACACCGGTGACGATTATCGAACCTGGGCCTCCCTAGGTNGANTCAGCCTCAAATGTAAGTACCTGGTGCGGTGTGTAATCGAACAGGGAGCAAAGGCGGCCGGGCGTGTNCTGCCACCCACCCCTCGTGTGCCGTGCCGGCCTTCAAGGTGCTNGCTAACAGCACTTGCCCCAACAGTCTGTTAGAGGCTACACGGGGGTCTTTGTCTTTGGTGTCGTGGTTATCACAACGATGCGCTACGAACCTTTCGTCCAGATTTCATTAAAGCGTGTTTAAAAAAAAGTTAAATATTATATTATCCATTCCTTTTTCATTCAAAAACGACAGTCCCATGTAAGTACATTTTTCCGTCCGCTCTTCCATATCGCCAATCATCGGAATATTTGTTTTTGCTTGATGCTGGAGACCAAAAATCTACAGCTCTTTAATATTTATTTCGCAAATTTTACTTACACTTGCAAATATCCAGTAGCAGTTTCACTGCTTCAAAATAAATATCGATTTAAAGCTTTCGTGACTGCAGGGATTCATCTTCTTGGTTCTTTCGGTAAAGTCACGTAGAAGGGAAATAATAAAATAATAAAAAATAAAACATAATGAAATAATTCTCATGACGTTTCGGCCACAACGCAAGCAACCTGAAGACGGCTGCTTGCGTTGTGGCCGAAACGTCGTGAGAATAATTTTATTTTATTTTTTTTTTTTTTTTCTACGTGACTTTACCGAAAGAACCAAGAAGATCAAAATAAATACATTTACAAACAGAAAATAAAAATCTTCCCCCACTCTCACCACCCCTTTAAAGGACTTGAAATGCAATCGGGCAGATGTTGAGCGTCTCGCTAACATTTGCCATTTCACAGATCGAGAGGTGGACTACAGGCGAGGGTGGACTAAATCGGTCATCGCTAAAGGGTGGACTAACCGAGCGATGGAGTCATGGGTGTTGGGCTCACACCGTTGACACCAGCGTGGAAAATGAAGCGAACGTGTGGCAAGGGTGGACTATCGCCGAGCCGAGCTCTCGGAGGGACGCGCCGTCGGTGCGGTGAAAGGTCGAGCGTTTGAGCGACGGAGGTGGACTTTCGGAAGGTGGACTGCGCAAAAAGAGGCCGTCGAAATGTCGTGAGCGGTCAGACGGGCGGATTTGTACAAACACTGGGCGACTTTTAAGAAGGTTTGCTGTCGACAGGGTGGAGTTGCCGGTGATGTAACAATTGTCGGTGGCAGTTGAGAAAAGTGGCAACGGTCCGAATGGTGGACTATCACTGCGGGTCCAGCGTTCGGAAAGGTGGACGACTTCGCTGAGGCTGCACTCACCCCGTGAGCGGCGGGGGGTGGGGGGGGGAGAGGAAACAAGGTGGACAAGCACGCGGGTGGTGTCAACGTCGGTGAACATTCAGATGGTCGGCAATTGATTGAAAGGTGGACGGTGGAAGTCATGTTCGATTAAATGCACAGTGGGCCAGGAACGTTCGGGCGATGGGGTGGACAATCGGTTGAGGTGGCCTGCAAAAGGTGGACTCACTGTGGATTGTAAATGATCAGAAGGTGACTCCGTAGGGTCGTCTGCCACACAAGGTGAACGACCCCCATGAGACTGACGAATCGGTGGACATTTGAGGTGTAAAATAATGACATGAAGTTGAACCGTCGGTGATTTCAATGACAAAAGTTGGACTCGCTGCGGATTGCGAATGACCAGAAGGTGGACTTAAGATGGATTACCGCCCCGGTCAACAACCGGGTGGACTCCCGATCTGGACGTGAGTTTCCACGGAAGGAGCGACTCCCGGAGGCCGACTATGAAGGTGAGAGGTGGACTATCCCACGGCCCCGTGGCGTTTTTGTAGCTGCCTCCGAAAGGTCGACTTCGGTTGACCGCTCTCTCGGTCGCCTTCGTGTGCGAGCGGGCGGGCGAGCGAGCGATCCTTCGTAGGCGGAGGAGGATTTGAAGCTTTCGTGACTGCAGGTCAGAGGTCGCAACCGGGTACCCGATACCCGTACCCTACCCGATACCCGTCTACCCATACCCTACCCGATACCCGATACCCTACCTGATACCCGTACCCTACCCGATACCCGTCTACCCATACCCTACCCGATACCCGATACCCTACCTGATACCCGTACCCTACCCGATACCCGGCTACCCGTACCCTACCCGATACCCGATACCCTACCCGATACCCGTACCCTACCCTACCGATACCCGTACCCTACCCGATACCCGGCTACCCTACCCTACCCGATACCCGGCTACCCGTTTGCGACCCTGGCGCCAACTCGCTGCGCTTTAGCCGCCCGACGCTCCACTCGTTGTTGTGAGCATCGCTCCTCCGCCCTCCGTTGTTGTTGGAGGGCGACTGCCTACAACTACCCAGTAGCCTCCTCAAGGTGCACCTAGCCTGGCACCGCCCAGTAGCCTCCTCAAGGTGAACGTAGCCTGGCACCGCCCAGTAGCAGCAGCGTCCTTCACGAGCCTCCTCCTCCACAGAGGCCGATCTTGACACCGCTGGAACCGCTCATCCTTATGCATTGTAGGAATTGTGATAGCCACTCGTGAGTCGTTTGCTGATGAACTCCGCAAAGCGAATGGGCACGGCAATTTAAAATCGTACCGCGGTTCGTCACCGGAGAGAGACTGGAAATCGGCATCGTCTACACGTGGAACGATTTTATGTTGAGTGGATTTGCTCCGCGAAATATTTGTCGCGATGACATCATTCTTGTTGTGAGCGTCAATGATGAAAAGGTCACTTGGTAAAGATGTTTGTTACAGTCCGTTAGAGTCTATGGGTCTCTGTGTGAGTCTGTGGGTCGCTCTGTGAGTCTATGGGTCTCTGTGTGGAGGCTATGGCTCTCTGTGAGTTGTTGGGTCCATATGTGAGACTATGGGTCTCTGTGTGAGTCTGTGGGTCTCTGTGTGAGTCTATGGGTTTCTGTGTGAGTCTATGGGTCTCTGTGTGAGTATGGGTCTCTGTGTGAGTCTATGGGTCTCTGTGCGAGTCTGTGGGTCTCTGCGAGTCTATGGGTCTCTGTGTGAGTCTATGGGTCTCTATGTGAGTCTATGGGTCTCTGTGCGAGTCTGTGGGTCTTTGTGCGAGTCTATGGGTCTCTGTGTGAGTCTGTGGGTCTTTATGTAAGTCTATGGGTCTCTATGTGAGTCTGTGGGTCTCTGTGTGAGTCTGTGGGTCTCTGTGTGAGTCTATGGGTTTCTGTGTGAGTCTATGGGTCTCTGTGTGAGTCTATGGGTCTCTGTGCGAGTCTGTGGGTCACTGTGCGAGTCTATGGGTCTCTGTGTGAGTCTATGGGTCTCTATGTGAGTCTATGGGTCTCTGTGCGAGTCTGTGGGTCTTTGTGCGAGTCTGTGGGTCTCTGTGTGAGTCTGTGGCTCTGTAAGTCTGTGGGTCTCTATGTGAGTCTGTGGGTCTCTGTGTGAGTCTATGGGTCTCTGTGAGTCTATGGGTCTCTGTGTGAGTCTATGGGTCTCTGTGTGAGTCTATGGGTCTTTGTGTGAGGAGTCTATGGGTCTCTGTGTGAGTCTATGGCTCTCTGTGTGAGTCTATGGGTCTCTATGTGAGTCTGTGGGCCTTTGTGTGAGTCTATGTGTCTCTATGTGAGTCTGTGGGTCTCTATGTGGCATCTGTGGGTCCCTGTACGAGCGTCCATGACCTCCACGATTTAGCGGGCATGCGGGCGAACGTCTGAATACAATAGAGTTACTCGCTTTATCGACCCACTTGTTGATTGTTGAGACAGACCGTGGGGTGATGCGACTTGGGAGACCGCGTGTGTGATGTTAATGCCACTTAATTCCCTAATTGGCTGCTGCTGCTGTTGCTACAAAACTGCGGGGTGTAATAAACGGCGATTGTTGAGTGTGGTGGTGTTCAGCTACAACGCGGGAACAGGACTCCTCGTTATAATGCGGAACACGTTATAACGGTCAATGTGAGTCTATGGTCTCTGTGTGAGTCTATGGGTCTCTGTGTGAGTCTATGGGTCTCTGTGTGAGTCTATGGGTCTGTGCGAGTCTATGGGTCTCTTGTGAGTCTGTGGGTCTCTGTGTCCATGGGTCCTGTGTGAGTCTATGGGTCTCTGTGTGAGTCTATGGGACTCTGTGTGAGTCTATGGGTCTCTGTGTGAGTCTATGGGTCTCTGTGTGAGTCTATGGGTCTTGTGTGAGCTATGGGTCTCTGTGCGAGTCTATGGGTCTCTGTGTGAGTCTATGGGTCTCTGTGTGAGTCTATGGGTCTCTGTGTGAGTCTACGGGTCTCTGTGTGAGTCTGTGGGTCTCTGTGTGAGTCTATGGTCTCTGTTAGTCTATGGGTCTCTGTGTGAATCTATGGGTCTCTGTGTGAGTCTAGAGTCTCTGTGTGAGTCTATGGGTCCCTGAGTCTATGGGTCTCTGTGTGAGTTTATCGGTCTCTGTTAGTCTACATGTCTCTGTGTGAGTCTATGGGTCCCTGTGTGAGTCTATGGGTCTCTGTGTGAGTCTCTGTGTGAGTCTATGGGACTCTGTGTGAGTCTATGGGTCTCTGAGTCTATGGTCTCTGTGTGAGTCTATCGGTCTCTGTTAGTCTACATGTCTCTGTGCGAGTCCATGGGTCCCTNAGTCTATTTGTGAGTCTATGGGACTCTGTGTGAGTCTATGGGTCTCTGTGAGTCTATGGGTCTCTGTGAGTCTATGGGTCTCTGTGTGAGTCTACGGGTCTCTGTGTGAGTCTACGGGTCTCTGTGTGAGTCTATGGGTCTCTGTGTGAGTCCTTGGGTCTCATCCGCCAGCAGTGGTATGAGCAGGAAATTGCAGGGGCTGCGCTTAACCCTTCACGCAGCAATTCAACGTTCACCAATTAAACACATTGCGAATTGAATATTTAAAAATACAAACACGTTTAGACATTAAATATGTAAGAACTATGCTACGCGTATACAAACGCGTAATAAGATTTAAAATTTCGATTTAAAGCTTTCGTGACTGCAGGGATTCATCTTCTTGGTTCTTTTGGTAAAGTCACGTAGAAGGGAAATAATAAAATAATTTTCACGACGTTTCGGCCACAACGCAAGCAGCCGTCTTCAGGTGAAGAACAGGTCTGTCGACAGAGTCTGAATGAATGCCTTCTCGACAGACCTGTTCTCCACCTGAAGACGGCTGCTTGCGTTGTGGCCGAAACGTCGTGAGAATTGTATTTTATTATGTTTTATTTTTATTATTTTATTATTTCCCTTCTACGTGACTTTACCGAAAGAACCAAGAAGACAGATTAAAAATGTCAAGCGCCTTTGTATGCCCGCCACTGGCGTTTAGACACCACTCCGGGCTCATTGCGAACGAGTAGCCATTCGCGTCTTTAAGGCTGAGCCGACCTAGGGGAGATCGAGGGCGCGGCTCAGATAGTCGCCGCGCTAACCGCAGCGCCACCGCTCCCCGCGTCACACAAAGACCACATCGCCTTATCCGTGCTGCGGACAGTCTTGAGGTGGGGGGGTCAAACACGCCCGGCCGCCTTTGTCTCCCTAGTGATGATGATAGGGCCACCGTGGCTAGGAGATGTTGACTACCTCGCCTGGTCTACAGGAGGTCGTAGGTTCGATCCCGACCCTAACGCCTGCTGCTGTATATTTGGAGTTTGCGTGTCTCTCTCTCTCTCGTGGTGAGATGTTAACTACCTCGCCTGGTCTACAGGAGGTCGTGGTTCGATCCCGACCCTGACGATGCTGCTGTATATTTGGAGTTTGCGTGTCTCTCTCTCTCTGTGGGAGATGTTAACTACCTCGCCTGGTCTACAGGAGGTCGTGGGTTCGATCCCGAGCCTGACGCCTGCTGTATATTTGGAGTTTGCGTGTCTCTCTCTCTCCGTGGTGAGATGTTGACTACCTCGCCTGGTATACAGGAGGTCGTGGGTTCGATCCCGACTCTGACACCTGCTGTATAATTGGAGTTTGCGTGTCTCTTTCTCCGTGGTGAGATGTTAACTACCTCGCCTGGTCTACAGGAGGTCGTGGGTTCGATCCCGACCCTGATGCTGCTGTATATTTGGAGTTTGCGTGTCTCTCTCCGTGGTGAGATGTTAACTACCTCGCCTAGTCTACAGGAGGTCGTGGGTTCGATCCGACCCTGACGTCTGCTGTATATTTGGAGTTTGCGTGTCTCTCTCTCCGTGTGAGATGTTGACTACCTCGCCTGGTCTACAGGAGGTCGTGGGTTCGATCCCGACCCTGACGATGNCTGTATATTTGGAGTTTGCGTGTCTCTCTCTCTCTCCGTGGTCGCGTGGGTTCCTTCCGACGACNCCTGCGCTTTTTCCCTCTCTCCATATTGAGAATCAACATCACGCCTTTAGAGTAATTGGCTGCTGCAAATGTCCACACGCGATGCCACTTATCTGAGCCGCATTTGTGGTTGTCCCGGGTCGTTCTGCAAAATCACGTAGCAGGGACCTGGCAAAATAACAATTTAAAAACACATTGTCCTGCGGAGGTAGCTGGTAGGAACGTTGGTTGCTGTCAATGGCCTGCAGGGAACGGCTGTGTTTCCGCAAATATGGCCGACTGTGAGGGCGGGCACAAGCCGGCGTGAGTAGGTTAAACGTTGAGTTTTATAAGGGCACCACGGGTGACCAGCCCCTATCCACCCAGCCCACCGCTCCCACCCCCACCCAGCCCACCCTCCCCTCCCCACCCAGCCCCACCCTCCCCAACCAGCCCCTCCCCACCCTCCCTTCCCCACCCTCCCCACCCTCCCCTCCCACCCAGCCCACCTCCCCACCCAGCCCCTCCCCACCCTCCCTCCCCACCCAGCCCCACCCTCCCCACCCAGCCCCTCCCCACCCAGCCCCACTCAGCCCCACCCTCCCCACTCAGCCCTCCCCACCCTCCCCTCCCCACCCAACCCCACTCTCCCCACCCACCCCACCCAGCCCTCCCACCCAGCCCCTCCCACCCTCCCCACCCAACCCCTCCCACCCACCCCTCCCTACCCTTCCCACCCAGCCCTCCCCACCCTCCCCTCCCCACCCAGCCCCTCCTCCCCACCCAACCCCTCCCTGCACGACGGACACAATAATCCCCTGTGGGCTGGTGTAACCAGGAGGTTCCTACCAGTATAATAGTTTATAGTTAAGTTCTGTGCCACGCGTGGTGCTTGCCACCCACCCCCTCGTGTGCCACCGTTCCGGCCTTCGTAGGTTCTGCTGCTACTCGCTAGCAGCACTTGCCCCAACAGTCTGTTAAGGCTACACGGGGAATCTTTGTCTTTGTAGATGCTCGCTAACAGCACTTGCCCCAACAGTCTGTTAAGGCTACACGGGGATCTTTGTCTTTGTAGATGCTCGCTAACAGCACTTGCCCCAACAGTCTGTTAAGGCTACACGGGGGATCTTTGCTCATAACAATCCTTGACATGTTAATGTGAATACGCGTTTGTACGAGTACATAGCTCTTACATATTTAATGTGCAAACATGTTTATACTTTTTTTCATTTAATTTGCAATGTGTGTACTTGTTAAATATTTGAGTGCTCCGTGAACTATTAAGTGCAGCCCTGCAATTCTCTGCTCACGCCATTGCTAGCGGATGAGACCCATAGACTCACACAGAGACCCATAGACTCACACAGAGACACATAGACTCAGTGACCCATGGACTCACACAGAGACCCATGGACTCACACAGAGACCCATGGACTCACACAGAGACCATAGACTCACACATAGATCCATAGACTCGCACAGAGACCCATAGACTCAGTGACCCATGGACTCACACAGAGACCCATGGACTCACACAGAGACCATGGACTCACACAGAGAATCATTGACTAACACAGAGACCCATAGACTCAGTGACCCATGGACTCACACAGAGACCATAGACTCACACAGAGACCCATAGACTCACGCAGAGACCCATAGACTCACACAGAGACCCATATACTCACACATAGACCCATAGACTCAGTGACCCATGGACTCACACAGAGACCCATAGACTCACACATAGACCCATAGACTCAGTGACCCATGGACTCACACAGAGACCCATAGACTCACACAGAGACCCATAGACTCGCACAGAGACCCATGGACTCACACAGAGACCCATAGACTCACACAGAGACCCATAGACTCACACATAGACCCATAGACTCAGTGACCCATGGACTCACCCAGAGACCCATAGACTCACACAGAGACCCATAGACTCACACATAGACCCATAGACTCACACAGAGACCCATAGACTCACACAGAGACCCAGAGACTCAGTGTCCATGGACTCACACAGAGACCCATAGACTCAGTGACCCATGGACTCACACAGAGACCCATAGACTCACACAGAGACCCATAGACTCACACAGAGACCCATAGACTCACACAGAGACCCATAGACTCACACAGAGACCCAGAGACTCAGTGACCCATGGACTCACACAGAGACCCATAGACTCACACAGAGACCCATAGACTCAGTGACCCATGGACTCACACAGAGACCCATAGACTCGCACAGAGACCCATAGACTCACACAGAGACCCATAGACTCACACAGAGACCCATAGACTCACACAGAGACCCATAGACTCACACAGAGACCCAGAGACTCAGTGTCCATGGACTCACACAGAGACCCATAGACTCAGTGACCCATGGACTCACACAGAGACCCATAGACTCACACAGAGACCCATAGACTCAGTGACCCATGGACTCACACAGAGACCCATAGACTCGCACAGAGACAGAGGGTCTCTGTGCGGGTCTATGTGTCTGATCGAATGGAATTCCCACACGCCTTGTTTGGAGAGAGAGAGAGCGCGGTGGGGGCGAGTACGAGAGAGAGAGAGGGAGAGGAGAGCGAGGGAGAGATGCGAGTGGCATTCTTGGCCCTCTCACACACGTGGTGGTGGTGGTGAGGAGGAGGAGGCCGTAATTCACACATCCATCACGGGGGAGGGGGTGCCAAGGGGTGACTGTTCCGTCTGGCTCAGTTACGCCGCACAAAGATAAGGTTCCACCCACCCCACCCCACGGCGTAGCCTTGGCAGGCTGTT